>PVJO010014064.1:0-27685 GCA_004026905.1 Hystrix cristata
GGTTGGAGTGGAACAGACCAAATGGTCATCACTCTTCAAAAGGCTGTCACTCCTGCATTCCCTGCCTCTGGCCCTTTGTCCCACCTGCCAGTTTCCAGACAAATACAGCAGATCTCCTGGCTGGCAAACCTCAAAGGCCACAGGGTCCAGAACACTTCTCTCCCACCACTTGCTTTCCAACATTTGCTTCTAAAGATCCTGTTTGCTGTCAGATCAGACATCATCCCCTGAAGAGTGGCCTCTCTAGCTGAAGTGAACCTCCCCTCCACTCTGCACCATCACCCTCCTTCCTTTTCTCCACAGTATTTACCACCACCCAGGATGACTGTGTGTTCACTTATTGTCTCTGCCCAGGCAAACCTGAACCCCATGAAAGGAAGGCCCTTGCGTGCCTTGTCCACTGCTGTGCCCTCTGGGTTCTGGCTCATAAAGATCTAGACAATGTCTCTGGGCTAAATGCATGTGATGGTGGGGAGGCATTAGGGACAGCAGCATGTCAGGGACAATGATCATCTCATAAATATGCAGACAACATAACTGCAGGAAATAGATGGAGGGGAACAGGACGAGGACAAGTAATGGTGCGAGAAGTCTGACAGTCAGAGGAGAGCAGCACGGGGCCAACTCGACTTTGTGTCCGAGGTCGGGACAGAGGGATGGTGGGGCAGTGTCCGACAACAAGGAACCTTTCAGAGATCTTCCCAGCACCAGGTCTCCTCCCCCAAATCTGTGCTGTCACACCGCATGGACAGAGATGGCATGGACTGGCTCCAAGGTGTATCGCCACTCACTGGGGCCAAGCCTGCCCTGCCACCCCTACCGGGTGCCTGACTCTGGGTGCGGCGCCTTCAGGTGACTGTGGCCCAGCGCCTGAGGCAGCACCCCACATCCCTGTCCTCCCACCCAAGCCCAAGTCACGGGGGAGAGAAGCCCGCCCCTGTCAAAGGGCTAAACCTCGAGGTGGGGCAGTCGCAGACATCGGGACAGAAGGGAGGAACAGCAGGCTGGCAGCTGGCAGAGGGCGAGGCACATCCCCCGCCCGGCTCCCGACACACGACACACAAGCAGCAGCAGGTCACAGCAGTGCGAGGGGAGCTGAGCCATCCTGTCTACCCGTCCACCTCCGGGGTCACCCCTTGACCCACGCCCTGCGCCAGAGTCCTCTTGCTGCTCCCGCAGGCCCAACCTTGGCCCTCCACGGAGACTCCAGCGACTCCTCGTGCCTTGCACAGCGTCCCCTAGCCTCCACCTTTCACCCCTCCAGCACCACCTGTCCCCCAAGTGCACACGCCCTTCTTTCTCCCATTCCTTCTGGTCTCACTATACCCAGGCTTCCCCAGGCCGCCGCCTGCCTCGGCCTTCCGGAAGATTCCAGTACCAGCGCCCACCCCGTCCCCCCCCGCCGTCCCCCGCCGTCCCCCGCCGTCCCCCGCCGTCCCCCGCCGTCCCCGTGCGCGTGGCCCAGGTGGATGCGCGCGTCAGGGGCGGGGTCCTCTCGCGCCCCGCCCCCGTCGCCCATTGGCCCCGCGCGCGCCGGCCCCGCCCGATTGGCCGCGCTGCCGCGTCCCGGCGCCTTGGGCAGCTGCGCGACGCGTGCCGCTCGGTCCCGCCGCGGCCCAGGCGCGAGCAGCGGGCGGCCGGGAGGGGCGGCCGGGCGGGGCGGCCGGGCGGGGGCGCCGAGGAGCCGCTGCCGCCGCCCACCCGGGCCGCGGCGGGGCCCCGGGGCGGCGGACAAAGGGCCATACAGGGCGGCGGGCGCTGAGCGCGGTGGGGATGGGGCGACGGCCCTGAGCGCGGCGCGATGCCGTGGTTCCCGGTGAAGAAGGTCCGCAAGCGGATGAAGCTGCTGCTGCTGCTGCTGCTGCTCACCTGCGCCGCGTGGCTCACCTACGTGCACCTGAGCCTGGCGCGCCAGGGCCGCGCGCTGCGCCAGCGACCGGGCCACGCGCGAGGTAGGGGGAGGGGCGCGGCTGGGCCCTGGCGGGCAGGAGGGGTGGGCCTGGGCAGATGCCCGCCTCTTGCCGGCCTTGCTGGCCTCTGTCCCCGAGTTGGGTGGGGACCCTCCCCAGCCAACCTCTCAACCGGGGCTTGAGCCCAGCTAGACGCTTCCTGCGGGGCCCAGGTACCCCCTAGGATGTCCAGTGCTGTCTGTCCTGGCGCACACTCTAGAGGGGACCCCACAAACAAAGCAACCCCTGTGGGCAAAGAGCCGGGGAGCCGCCGCCAAAACGCTGCCCTTTGACACAAACTTTGGGCAGAGATTGCAGGAGGCCTTGATTGCCAGGTGGGAAGGGGGTGAGGCCAGGTGCCCAGTGGGGAAGAGGCTGGCAAGAAAGCAGGTGTCCTGAGGGTGTAGGGTTAGGCGACCAGTATTGGTCCTCTAGAGAGCACACGCGTGGGGGCTGTAGCCCCTGTGTCATCTTCCTCCTGTTCCTCTGCATATGCCTACACACTTGGCTCCCAGACCTCCAGACCCTTCACCGGTGCTTGCACCTGATGGCTGCCACACCTTCAAAAGACCCAGCACTGGGCCCCTAAAAGCAACCCCCACCCACCCCAGCTGTCAGCAGATAGGGCAAGACCCAGAGCTGACAGCAGCATCATAAACCAGCAGCATCAGCCACCTCTGTGGTTTCCCTGGCAGCCACACTGCCTCCCCAGCCCAAATTCCTGAACAGACAAGGAAGGGGTGGAGACAAGGAGCCCCACTTCTGGGGCTTAGACTCCTGTGCCCTCACTTGGTCCAGCAGGACAAGTGGTCACTGGCCCTGGCTGTCCTGGGCAGGCAGGACCTATTCTGGGTCCTGAAAGGTCAGAGCTACCAAGGGCCAGGCCTGGAGAAGCCTGGGCTGCACAAGCAGGCACCAGATCCATGCACTCAGCTCTGAGCCGAAACCCTGTCTCACCAGGCCAGGCTGCAGAGCTGCTTAGCAGCTGCACAGGACCAAGCCCCTCCTGACCATCCGACAGGGGAGGCAGCACTGGGTGGTGTCCAGCAGGATGTGTGGACAGACATCCCTAGGGGACCGTGGAGCAGGGTCTGGCTGGGACCCTGCTGCAGAAGGCCCCATCACACCCCACGCCCGCCATGCCTGGACTTAGCGTGGGCTGTGGACATCTGGCCAGGCTGTGGGGCTTTGTCCAGGAGCCTGTTAGGTACTCCCTCCCCAGGTGGCCAGGAGGAGTGACAGGGGAGGACCTAGGGTGAGGGGAAGCGGCAGGCACTGATGAGATCTCAAAGGCCAAAAGACCCTGGGCAGCACCTCTCCCAAAGGACCCCTGGCCACTTTGGTCTCAGCTGTGCCTGGGCAGGATTCTCACTTCTGAGGTTTGGATGGAAGGACAGGCGTGGCCCTGAAGCAAAGGGCTCCTGGCTTGGTGTTCCTACGTGGGAGCACCAGGAGGGGCAGAAATGGGGTAAAGTGAAGCCTCCCACTTCAGAGGCTCAGATCTCCCAGACATGGACACCTCCAGGGATACAGTGGCATATTGAGGTTCACACCTTAGGGAAGAGGTCCAGGAAGTGGAGCAGATGGGGGTCTATGGAGAGGAGGCAGGCTGTGGAGGTGACCACAGAGGACAGTCTCCCTCCAGGGCCACTCTGACACCAGGTCCTCTGGCAGGCAGGACAGTGTGCCCATCTCTCCTCTTGCCAGGCTGGTCCAGGTGGCACAGGTGCCATGAACCAGACCTAGCTTAGCCAAGACAGTGCTGGCCTTCCTGAACATCAGGATACTTAACTGCGGTAACCCCGAGTTCTCAGATCTGATGAGGGAGGCAGCACACAGGAAAGGTGCTGCAGACACTGGGCAGTTTTGAGTTCTTCCCAAGGCAGAACCACTGGGTAAGGACAGCCAGGTGGCTGTTCATGTGCACACAGACACACACTAGCATGTCAATGTGCACACATAGATGTGCACTAACCTATTGCATATGCACACAGATGCGCACTGGCCTGTTGCATGTGCACACAAGTATGCACTAGCCTGTTGTATGTGTGCACAGATACATGCTGGCCTGTGGTGTGTGCACATGGATACATGCTGGCTGTTGCATGTGCACACTAGCCTGGTACATGTGCACATACTTGCACACTGGCCTGTGGCGTGTGTGCACAGATACATGCTGGCCTGTGGCATGTGCACATGGATACATACTGGCCTGTTGCCTATGCACACAGATATGCGCTGACCTATGGTTTGTGCACAGATATGTACTGGCCTGTTGCTTATGCACACAAATACACATGAGCCTGTTGCCTGTACATGCAGATACAAGCTAACCTGCACGTGCACAACTCTGCACCCTTGCACCCACAGAGGTTGGGAAGAGCTAGTGGAGGACTCCTGCCTGGGCTGACCACTGAGGCGGGATGTGGAAGGGCAGTGTGAGCAGTGGCCAGTGAGGGCATCAGGTGCCATGAGGGAGCAGACACGGCAAGACACTTCAGCAGGAGACAGCACAGCCTTCCTGCCTGTTCTGGTCATGTGGAAGGGGGCTCCTGCCCCAGCTGACAGAGCAGAGGTCCTGACCAAAAAAGGCTCTGTGCCACACACTTCACATGCCCCCCACAGATGGTGAGAAGCTGGCCAGTGTGACAGATGGCCGGGGTGTCCAGGTGGTGCCATCCACGCAGAGGGTGGAGGACTCCAGCGAGAGTCGCGAGGAGGAGCAGGCAGTGAGTAAGGGCTGTGAGGGAAGCTTGTGTGTGCACGAGGCCACTTGTGTGGTTGGACACAGTCTGGTCTGGAGTTTGAGTCACTGGTATGTCACTGGGTGGCCACATGCCTTCCTGGGCAGGTGTGACACAGCATCCGGGTGTGGAGGGCACTGGGGCCACATGGCCAATTGTGTGACGGGGCTAGGAAACTGTCTCAGTGGTGCCTAGGCAAGTTGTGTGTGGCTGTAGGACCCCTCCCTGCCCTCTGTCTTGCAGTCTGAAGGTCGGTATGCAGATGAGCCATTTCCTGGTGGGGCCAGGAAGCCACCACCGCTAAACCTCACTCATCAGGTGCCCGCGTGGCGGGAGGAGGTAAGCTGCACTGGGGTGGGATGGGCTGGGAGGTGGTGGGGCAGCCATGCAGTGGCTGAAGCCCCCTCTGCCCTCAGTACAAGGGGCAAGTGAACCTGCACGTGTTTGAGGACTGGTGTGGGGGTGCCGTGGGCCACCTGAGGAGGAACCTGCACTTCCCACTGTTCCCTCACGTGAGTGCCCTAGGGAGGTGGGTGGGACGGGACTGTACAGTGGATGCTGACGCCAGCGGTCCCTGTCCCCAGACTCGCACCACCGTGAAGAAGCTGGCTGTGTCCCCCAAATGGAGGAACTATGGACTCCGGATCTTTGGCTACATCCACCCGGCGAGAGATGGTGCGGGGTTGGGGTGTGCAGTGGGGAGGGGGCCAGTGGAGCTTGGCCCTGACCCTGGCCTGTGGACTAGGAGATGTCCAGTTCTCTGTGGCTTCAGACGACAACTCGGAGTTCTGGCTGAGCCTGGATGAGAGCCCAGCAGCCGCCCAGCTTGTGGCCTTCGTGGGCAAGGTACCCCTGCCTGGCCCAGGCCCTCCCCTCCCCAGGTGCCCCCAGAGAACGTATACCCCACAACCCTGCTCTCTCACCCCCAGACTGGCTCCGAGTGGACAGCGCCTGGAGAATTCACCAAGTTCAGCTCCCAGGTGTCCAAGCCCAGACGGTGAGTGACTGTAGGTGATACACACATTCACGTGTTCAGGCACACATGTTGGGGTGTGTATAAGCATTCATGCATGTATGCACATGTGCTAGTGTGTCTGTGACTGGGTGTGTACAGGCATTCATGTGCATGCACACACATGTTGGTATAAGTAGCGGGTATGTACAAGCATCTATCTGTATGCTCATATGTGTTGGTGTGAGTGACTGGGGTATGTATAAACACTCATTATGTACACGCATGTTGCTTGTATGACTGGGTATGTACAAATGTATGTATGCACATGTGTTGGTGTGTCTGACTGGTATGTGTATAATCATTCATGTATGTATGTACACTTGGTGTGACTATGGCATGTGTACAAGTACTCATGTGCATGCATGTTGGTGTGACTGGTGTGTGTGTGAGCATTTGTGTGTACATGTGTTGGTGTGTGTGACTAGGGTATGAGTAACGGACTCGTGTGTGCACACATGTTGGTGTGTGTGACTGGTATGTGTACCAGCATTCATGTGTGTATGCATGCATGTGTTGGTGTGCAAGTGTAGTGTGTACAAACATTCATGTGTGTATGCACGTGTGTGTTGGTAGAGTGACTGCTATGTTTACAAACACTTGTCTGTGTATACATGTGTTGGTGTGTGACTGCTGTGTATACTTGTTGCACATGTGTTGGTGTGTGTGACTAGAGTGTGTATACAAGCATTTGTGTGTATGCACCTGTGTTGGTATGTGTGACTGGTATGTGTGTACCAACATTCATGTACATATTCACACATGTGTTGTCATGTGAGAAGGAGGCCAGTGGCATCTTCTCATCCCGTATACCCTGCCATACACTGCACCAGCACCATCCTGGCCAGACTACTGTCCCCCTCAGGGACCGTCCGGTCCGTCTGGGAGCCACTGCCCATCTCTAGGCTCTCCATCTGTTCAGGGTTCCTGCACAGAAGGGCATACCTGCCTTCTTCTCTCCCCAGGCTCATGGCCTCCCGGAGGTACTACTTTGAACTGCTTCACAAGCAGGATGACAAGGGCTCAGACCATGTGGAAGTGGGTGTGAGTGCCTCCCCTTGCCTCCCCAACCACCTCCCACCTCTCCCCAGGATGCAGCAGTGTGGTCCCCACCCCAAGGGGTCTCCAGATCTGGGGGTCTGCTGTGCCTGTGGGGCACAGAGGAGCCTCACTGATGAGTGACATTCCGCCAAGAGGCAGAGGAGGAGAATTGGGGGTGGAAAATGCAGCATGTGAATTCCAGACCCAAAGGGGTCTGGTGGCCAGATTGGGGGAGGGGGACTGCAGGGTGGTGCTAGGCAGCTCAAACTGTCTAAGAAGGAGCCAGTGGGTTTGCATTCCAGGAAAATCCATGAGCTGGGGAGTAGCCTGAGAGGGAAGAAGAGCAGGTTGAAGGTGGGAAGGGAGTTTCCACAGCAAGACTGAGAGGGCCAGAGCATGGCTGGGGTAGAGTTGGGGGCTGGGAACTGTGACCAGGGTGGGATAAGCGGTGCTCAGCCCCAGGTCCATAAGAGGTCACACATATCTGGTGTGTATGGTGTCACCCAGCTCAGCATGCTGTACATGCAGGTCTGAGGTGATCCTGGGGAAGCCAAGGGGTTTGGTGAGAGGGACCAGGAAGAGCTGGGAACGGAAGAGCTAGAGTTGGCCCCCAGGAACCTCAACTTGGGGCCAAGGAGGGGGTGGCGTCTGCAAAGGAGACTAGAAAAGCAGCTGGGGACTGGGCATGGCGGGGGGGGGCCTGGTGGGGGAACTGGGTCTGACCTTTGTCAGACCAGCAGTGACCTAAGGAGGCCAATGGTGTAAAGCCAGGGAGCAGGCAAGGTTGCAGGAAGATCTCTGGAAGTGCAGAGGTCAGGAGGGGCAGGGATGGGAGTCATGATCTGACCCTAGGGTCTCTCTGCTTAGGGCCTCCTGCCAGCCTCCCCTTCCCAGGCCCTGATGACCCCTGTCCCACCCACCCTCTGAGCTGCCTCCTCTCACTCTGCTCCACCCCTGGGCCAAGGAGACCCCTCCCTGCCTCAGCCTCTTTCCTGTCTCACTCCAGTGGCGCGCCTACCTGCCGGGCCTGAAGTTTGAAGTCATCGGCTCTGCTCACATCTCCTTGTACACAGGTGCTCTGGGCACCCGGGGAGGCCACGGCTCCAGGGGTGGCTCGGCTGGGTGGGAAAGAGGACTCAGCTCAAACTTGTGCCTCGCAGACGAGTCAGCCCTGAAGATGGACCACGTGGCCCACGTGCCCCAGTCTCCAGCCAGCCATGTTGGGGGCCGCCTGCCCGTGGAGGAGCCCAGCGCTGACATGCTGCGGCCAGACCCCAGGGACAGCTTCTTCCTCAGTGAGTGGGCACCCTGCAGGGTGGAGGGGCCGGGCCCAGGTCGGGCTGGGTTGGGCTGGGTCCAGCATGGTGACCACCCCTCCTGCAGCACCCCGGATGGAGCCCTCGAACCTGGAGAGCGTGCTGGAGCCCTGCGCCTATGCACCCACCTACGTACTCAAGGACTTCCCCATCGCCAGATACCAGGGGCTGCAGTTCGTGAGTGCCCAGACTCAAACCCTGCCGCACTGCAGGCAACCCCTGCCTCCCTGAGGGTCCTCAACCCTCGCCTCCTCCCCAGGTGTACCTGTCCTTTGTGTATCCCAACGACTATACCCGCCTCACTCACATGGAGACGGACAACAAGTGCTTCTACCGCGAGTCACCTCTGTACCTGGAAAGGTGGGTGGCCCTGGAGGGGGCGAGGCCTGGCCTTGGTGGGGCGGGGCCTCTGATGCACTGCTGCCCCAGGTTTGGGTTCTACAAATACATGAAGATGGACAAGCAGGATAGAGAGGATGATGAAGAGGACAAGGCGCAGCGCCGTGCCTTCCTGTTCCTAAACCCGGACAGTAAGCCTGTCTCGCCCCCACCCCAACGCCCGCCACGTGGCCTCTGGGCTCCCGCTTACACCCGCTGCCCACAGACCTCCTGGACGACAAAGACGAAGGTGAGCTGCTGGACAGTCTGGAGCCCACCGAGGCGGCCCCGCCACGAAGCAGTCTCAGGCCCCCCACGCTGGTGGCCCCCACAGAGCGCGAGCTGGAGGCCGCGGCCTCCCACGTCCTGCTGCCCCGCCGCTCCCGCGCACTGCGCTGGGCCTCGCGGCCCCTGTCGCTCTTCTGGGGCCGCGTGCCGCCCCTGCGCGCTGCTGAGAAGCGCCCTGCCAAGGTGTACGTCACTCGCGTGCGGCCGCGACCACGGGCGTCCCCACGCGGCCCGGCCTGGCCGCCCCTGGCCGGCGTTCTCCTGCACGCCCAGGCCCTGCCGCGAGTGCAGCTACGCGCACCGCGGCCCCAGCGCCGACCCCGCAGGCTTGGGATCCGGGGCCCAGAGCCTCACACGCTGCCCACCCCGGGGACTCCGCAGGCCCGTGCGCCCACAGAGGCCGTGAACTCGTCGGTCACTGCACAGCCCGTGACCTCCTTCCTGAGCTTGTCCCAGATGTCCCGGCCGCAGCTGTCTGCAGAGGGCGAGGACGAGGAGGGGAGGGAGGAGGATGGGGCCCCAGGCGACGAGGCAGTCTCAGAAGACAGTGAGGAGGACCCTGCGGGCCGCGTTCCCGGGCACTGGCGGGAGGATGCCATCGACTGGCAGCGCACGTTCAGCGTGGGCACCGTGGACTTTGAGCTTCTGCGCTCGGACTGGAACGACCTGCGCTGCAACGTGTCAGGGAACCTACAGCTGCCTGAGGCCGAGGCGGTGGACGTGGCAGCCCAGTATATGGAGCGGCTCAATGCGCACCATGGCGGGTAGGGCTGTGTCCAGTGGAATGAGCTGTCTCCGCAGGACTCAGATGTTTCCGGTTGCCCAGGGCCCCTGAGAAGGCCCAGGTGCCTCTGTCCATACTTCCATGAGCCCAACAAGGCACTGTTCCCATAGGCCTGCACCTACCAAGCCCTCCTCTGCCACCCTTGACCCCTGGCCTGTCTAGTCTCCTAGATTTCAGGAACCAGCTTGTCTCTTCTTTATTGGGGTGGGGGCTAATTTGTTACCTGGGGACTTCTCAGAAGAGGCCAGCTGTGTTGTGGTCCTGTGGAGGACAGCCATGTGGGCACAGGCCCTTTTGGGGCAGAAAACCAAGTGTATCCAGCAGGCAAGAACTGGAAGGTTTGGACAGGGCAGGGCCAACCCTTCTGGGTCATACCCCTGTGTACCTCTGCCTTGGAGGGGAGAAGCCTGTCAAATGGCCAAGACCCTCCTGTCACAGGGACTAGAGAGGTGATGTGCTCCAGGTGGCTCCAGGACAAGCCTGCCCCTGCCTCCAAATTTCTGTCCCAGGGCCAGGAGGACCTGCCCAGCTGCAGGTAGCAGTGGTCCTGCCTTTGCCCACCTGGGTGCTGAGTGAGGGGTCCCTAAGGAACAACCAGGTAGTTTGGGGCAGAAGGTCCATGACTTGGGGAGAGCATGGTGGGGGTGCACAGCAGTCCAAGAAGGGAAGTCTGGACCCCAGAGTTCACACCAGTGGGCTCCCAAGGCAAATGGCCCTGGCCACCAAAAGAGGTCAGGGCACAAGATGGACAGTCTAGGGCCTTGGGCGAAGGTGGAGAGTGGCTGGAGAGGGAGAAGGGGCCCAGGTGCCACCGCAGCCTCCTACCCCTAGGACTCCAGGGGAACGGGCAGGGTTGTAAGAAGCCAGAAAGAACCCTCTTGTAGGAGGGGGTCCCAGAGACTTGAAGAGAAGGGGCCAGAAGGATTGGGGCGATCTCAGAAGTGGGCAACCCAGGACACAGAAAAGCTGATAGCAGAGCGTACCCAAAAGAAAGGACAGTCCTTGGAGTCACCAAGGATTGGGCTGCTGTGCTTCACGCTCTACCCTGGGGAGGGGAGACATAAGGGGGAGCTGTCTTCCAAGAAGTCAGGTGGGAGGTATGGTGCCACCACAGCCCTAGTGCGGCCCACCCCTACTCAGTGGAGCTGTAGGGAGTCGGTAGTGGGTAGTGTAGTCGTAGCCACGATCCGCGGCTGGGGCATGCGGGAAAAGCAGGGTAGGGCGTGACTTTGGCCAGGCTGACCGCTTGGCCTCCTCCTACAGGCGCTTCGCGCTCCTGCGCATCGTGAATGTGGAGAAGCGCCGCGATTCGGCGCGCGGCAGCCGCTTCCTGCTGGAGCTAGAACTGCAGGAGCGCGGTGGTGGCCGACTGCGCCTGTCCGAGTTCGTCTTCCTGCCCCTACCGAGCACTCATGCTGGGGCCGCGGAGGGAGAGAGTTCTGACCCACCGCCCGCCACTTTTTCACGCCCTGAGCTCTGCCGCCCGCTACGTCTAGCCTGGCGCCAGGATGTCGCCGTGCACTTCATCGTGCCAGGTGAGAGCGAGCGAGGGAGCAAATGGTGGGGCTGGTGGGGCCAAGATCACTCCGCCGACCATGCGCCTCCTACAGTTAAGAACCAGGCTCGCTGGGTGATACAGTTTCTGGCGGATATGGCCTCGCTGCATGTGCGCACCAGGGACTCGCACTTCAGCGTCGTCTTGGTGGATTTCGAGAGCGAAGACATGGACGTGGAGCGCGCCCTGCGCCAGGCACAGCTGCCCAGGTAAGAGCCCACGAGAACCGCAGGGGCACCCAGCACCGCGCCGGTAACCCCTCGTCCTCCCCAGGTACCAATACTTGAGACGAACTGGAAACTTCGAGCGCTCTGCCGGGCTGCAAGCCGGAGTGGACGCTGTGGAGGTCTGAGGGTCAGGGAGGCTTGGGGAGCGGGGTGAGGTCCCAGGGAGGGGCTTCGGGACACGGTGGGCTCAGATCTCCCACCTTCTAGGACCCCAGCAGCATCGTCTTCCTCTGCGACCTACACATCCACTTTCCACCTAGCATCCTAGACAGCATCCGCAAGCACTGCGTGGAGGGCACGCTGGCCTTCGCCCCCGTGGTCATGCGCCTGGGCTGCGGGAGTTCCCCGCGCAACCCGCACGGTAACCCCCAAGTGCCTTTCTCAATGCCAGGGTCCTGCCGACCACCATCATGCGCCTAGGAGCTCCAGGGGCCTTTCCCAAACCCCAGGCAGGACTCCAGAGCCCTCAAGGTCATGCTGGATCGATCCCCCAGGTCCCCACAGTCTGTGCCACACCTGACTCAGCACCGGCCTTGGGGGAGGGGATGCTTGCAAGAACTGCATCTGAAAGGCATACCACCACCCCCAGGTTACTGGGAGGTGAACGGCTTTGGCCTCTTCGGAATCTACAAATCTGACTTTGACCGCGTAGGAGGCATGAACACTGAGGAGTTCCGAGACCAGTGGGGAGGCGAGGACTGGGAGCTCCTGGACAGGTGACCATCGCCTTCCTTGAATGGGAGGGTGAGATGACAGGGCCCCACATGCTGAGGACCCTGCCCACCTCCTCCATCTTTCCAGGGTCCTACAGGCCCAGAGACCCCTACACCCACCCCAGCCCACTCCTGGAAGCCCTCCCCCCAGGTCCTTGCGTGCCCTGGAGGAAACAGTGACATCCCCCACCTGTCCCCAGGGTCCTGCAGGCAGGGCTGGAGGTGGAACGACTCCGACTTCGGAACTTCTACCACCACTACCATTCCAAGCGGGGCATGTGGGACACACGCAGCCACAAGGGCACCCGCAAGGAGCCACCCTGAGGACAGCTGCTCCAGCCTGGTTCCAGGAGGACAGCCACTGCCCGTGCCTCCCCCTTGGCCCGCCACACCCTTGCGGCCTCCCCAGAGGCAGCCTTCCCAGCAGGTTGGCCAGGCTGCCTCAGTCCCCACACTCCGAGATGATTTCTGTGAAATTTTCAGTAGCGATGACATTGTTTTCAGGATTTCCAAGAGTTCTGTCTGTTCTGTTTTTTATTCAGAATGAAATGAAATATTTTTTTTAGTTCTGACCTGTCCTCTGTGATTTCTTCTCTGGGTGGCCCTCCTGCCATTGCCTTCCACTTTGGGCCCCGAGCAGCATGCAGTTTCATCCCCATCACCCAGTGCTGCTGAAAACACATCAGTGCAGGGCCGCCTCCCATGGGTGTTGCCTCTATTCTCCTTCATCATCCTCAGCTAATGTAGGGCATGGGGCAAGGGAGGACCCAGCTCTAGCTAAGGTGGTCCCCATCTCTGTGGGAAAGAATGACTTCAGACCATCACAGTGGTGCTTGTGACAGGAGGACCCTGGGGCAAATCGGCCCAGAGGCTGGGCAGTGCCACCAAGGACACCCACCCCCACCCCCACCCCGACTCCCTGCCCTCAGTCCCAGACCCATCTTCAATGCTCCAGGTCCTGGAGGGAGGCCACGTGAGCTCCTGGCGGCTGGGTAACAAGGACCTTGAACACCGCATCTGAGAACCACGCGGGTTCACCTAGGGTTCTGGAGATCAGCAGTCCTGAAATTGCAGCTCAGCAGCGCTGCTTCCTGTGGACAACAGCAGGATTGCTGAGCTTGTGCCCTTCATCTTCAAGTCAGAAGCGTGGCAGCTGGGGCAGGGTGCTCTGTCTCCGTCTCTTTCCATCTGTATCTTCTGTCTCTCTATTGGTTTCTGTTTATCTCTGTCTCTGTCTCTCCCATCTGTCTCACTCTGTATGGTTCTATCTCTTGTCTCTGTCTCTCTGTCTCTCCATCTGTCTCCCTCTGTATCTCTCTATCTCCTTCTCTACATTTCTGTCTCTCTTTCTGTCTGTGTGTCTTGCTATCTGCTTCTGTAGCTATCAGTCTCTGTATCCATCAGTATCTGTTTCTGTCTCTATCTCTGTCTCTCCTTTTGCTTCATCTTCATATCTTCCTAATTTTTTTTTTTTTTTTTTTTGTGGAGGAGTGTGGGGTATCAAACTCAGGGCCTTGCGCTTGCTAGGCAAGTACTCTACCACTTAAGCTAAATCCCCAACCCCCATCTTCACATCTTCGGAGGCTCTGAGCCTCCTGTCCCCTTCTATGAGGACCCCAGTGGATATCTTCAGGGCCAGTGGGAAGCAGCACTCTGCCCAGTGCCTAGCCATCCCTGGAGATGGACCCAGATGGCATCTTTGGGTCACAGCTCACCAGGACACAGGGCAGGGGAAAGGTGAAGCTGGAGGAGGACCTGATGGCTCCTCCCACCTGGCCCTGAGCAGATCCTACAGGAGGGAACAGGGACGGGCAGCTGTGGACAGACACCAAGTCTCCACAACCCATGTTCACAAGTCCACAGGCCAGAAGGACCCACATGGCAGGCACTAGCCACCACCACAGACCACCCAGAGCCCCAGATGCTCATGCTGCCCCTCGCCTGAGTGCCCAGTCCACAACTTTCTCCACTCACAGATGTCTCACGACAGGAAAAGAAGTAGCACTGGGCTTCAGAATATGTGCTACAAAAATAAATAAAAGGTGAGGAAAGGAGAAAAGAAATGTAAGCAACAGGCTCGCACACTTGTATAGCACACGTGACAGAAAAAGAATCACCTTGAAGCAGGACGTTCAGACAAAGTTCCCAGTAGTGTGGACACACTCATATCATGATCTGTCAGTCCCTTTCAGCGACTATTCCTGGGCACCACCACATGCCAGAGTGATAGAAGCCCCTCCTGAAAAGCACAGAGAACACAATGTCTGGTGTCAGGTGATGGCAAGTGCTACAGACAGAAAAAAAAATTACTAATAAAGCCAGAAAAGATGGGCTGGGGATTTAGCTCAGTGATTAGAGTGCTTGCCTTGCAAGCACAAGGGCCTGAGTTCGATCCCTGGCACCACAAAAAAAAAAAAAAAAAAAAGCCAGAAAAGAGTGACAAGTTCCAGTGAGGCTGCATTTGTGGACAGAGTGGTCAGAAGAGAAAGCCTGAGATGGCTGCTTCCCGGCTGGACCCAGGACAGAAGCGACGGGTCAGATCTGGCACCAAGGAAATTTTAAAAGATCAGTGATGAAAACCATGGAGATAAAAGTTATCTGACATCACATGGGAGAGAAATGGGACAACACCAAAACCTTTATAACAGCCACTTTAGCAACATCAAAAGACTGTTGGAAACCCAGTCAGGAACACAGGAGACAAACTTGGGGAAAAGCACACAGAACAAGATGGCCAAGAACACAGAAGTGACCTGTGAGAAGACAGAAGGTGATGAAGCACCGATAAAAAAAGCCAAGAAAGCCAGGCATGGTGGCACACGCCTGTAATCACAGCACTCAAGAGACTGAGCCGGGAGGATGACTGTAAGGCTGAGGCCAGTTTAAGGCCAGCCTGAAACACATAACAAGACCCTGTGTCGAAATAAAGAAGGGAGGGAGTCAAGAGAAAAGAAAGAAAGGAGGGAGGAGCCAAGAGAAAAGGAAGAAATGTAAGTGATATAGCAGAAGAAAACTTTTCTGAAGCAAATACCAGCCAGAATGGTGAGAAATGCCTGCCAGGAAGGGAGAGTGGGTGGTGGGTGGCCCTGCTTCCTGGGTGGGGAGACTGGCCTGCTCTGAAACTCAGCAAAACTTCTGCCAAGTCCTGGGGGAGAGAGGAGCACAGAGCAGCCCCACCTGGACTGCCCTAGGCTGAAGATCTGGCAGACCAGGAGCCTTCAGTGAAGATGACTGAGGGAGGGGAACACAGGGCTCCAGTGGCACTGCAAAGTCAGGAAGACTCGGGAGTGGGGACACCCAGCAGAACCTTGGACAGATGCAGACAGCCAAGGTAGAGGAAGTGGCCCCGACCCAGTGGGGGGACCACAGGCCCTCCACTGAGATGAGACCCCTATGCCCCCCCCCTCTGCTGCCACTCAGGGTCAGATATCTGGACTGATGCTCTGCCTTGTTTTGTAACCTCTGGACACCCCTTTAGCCTTGTGGAACCTCAATTTCCTATCTGTGAACTAGAGGTGGCCACGGCCCTACCCTCCTGCAGTCTCCGCCAGGATTAACGACATGAGGGGCTGGCATCAGCCTGCGAACGCCCCACTAGTGTGGACAGGAGGTGGCCATAATGCTTTTCATCTCTGTCAGCATCCAGCACTGCCCCCGCTGGGGCCCCCACCCATCCTGCCCTCCTCTGTCCAGTATGGCTTGAGCTCCAGCTTCCCTGCTGGTTGTCCTTCCTTCTTTCCTCCTGAAGCCTCTGTGCCCAGTGGACCCTGCTGGGCTGGCAGAGGGCTGTTGGGGAACTCAGGGCAAACTCAGGGCACACATGCTAGGGAGCAGACCAGGGACACGGCCTCCGACCTGTGCTCTAGGTTGGGCACAGGGCTAGGGCCAACCTAGAGCCACCAGGTACCCCACCCCTCACATATGCTACTTGCCCAGAGCACAGCCCCACGATCCAGGGCACTGGGTGGAGTCTAGGGGGCACATCTGGCAGGCTCCATAGGAGAGGTGGCAGGGCTGGGCCCCACACCCCCACCCCATTCATCATGATGGACTCATCAGCTCCCCCCAAAATAAAAGACCCAATCAGAAAATGGGCAAGTGAAATGAATAGACACTTGTCAGAAGTACAAATGGCCAATAAGTACGTGAAGAAATGTTCAACATCTCTGATCATTACGGAAATGCAAATTAAAACAACACTGAGATTCCATCTCACCCCAGAAAGAATGGCCATCATCAAGAAATCAAATGACAATAAACGCTGGAGAGGCTATGAGGGCAGAGGGGCCCTTCTACATTGTTGGTGAGAATGTAAACTAGTACAACCACTATGGAAATCAGTATGGCGTTTCCTCAAGACACTAAGTTTCATTCGACCCAGCTATTCTCCAAGGTATCTTCCTGGAAGTGTTAAAGGCTTCATCTTACAGTGCTACACGCACACCCATGTTCATAGCAGCACAATTCATAACAGCTAAATCTTGGAAGCAGCCTATATGTCCATCAACAGATAAAGAGATAAAGAAAATGTGACATTTATACACAATGGAGTACTATTCTGCCATAAAAAAGGATAAATTTGGGGCTGGGGATTTAGCTCAGTGATTAGAGTGCTTGCCTTGCAAGCACAAGGCCCTGAGTTCGATCCCCGGCACCACAAAAAAAAAAAAAAAAAAAAAAGGGATAAACTTGAGTCATTTGTAAGAAAATGGATGCACCTTGTGGCCAGGCCATAATATTAAGTGAAATAAATCAGATACAGAGAGTTAAATATCACACAGTTTCTCTTATATGAGAAATCCGAAGTATAAATAATTTAAAGACCAGAATAAAAGATATAATAGGAACAGGGAGATAGATCTTTTGCAAATGGGAAGGAGACCAAGAGATGGAGAGGAGTTTTGTAGAACAAAGATGTGTTATGTACATGTACCAATTTCCCACCACGAATGTAATCATTATGTACTGTAAACATATACTAACAAAAAATTATAAATAAATTAAGAAAAAGCAAAACTATTTTGTTGGGATCTTCTCACCTGTCTCTCAGGACACTCCTCCTCTGCTCCTTAGTTGTTGTTTTTTTTGTTTGTTGTGTTCTTTGGGGAGGGCTGCTAGGGATCAAACGCAAGGCCTTGTGCTTGCTAGACAAGCATTCTAACCACTGAGCAAATCCCAGCCTTCTCTGCTCCTTAGAATGCCCACTGTCACCCTCCAGGCTGGCTCCCGACCAACCATAGACCCTCAGTACCCACTAGGACACCACTGCACCACAACCTCCTCTCCCTAATCCATCTTCCTCCCTGAGAGATGACAGCCTCCCGGGAGGTCCCCAGACTTCGCTCACCCTCCTCAGGACCCTCCCCAGGAAGTCCTCCCCACCGTCCCCACAGTCCTTTGTCAGTGGTTCCAGGGACAGGAGACACTTGGGGAGGACAAAGGGAGGCTGGTCATGGGATGCAGACCCTGGGCTGGAACTGAGAGCCATGGGACACCGTCTCCTCCTCACACCCCCCACAGCCAAGTCCCTCTGGCCCCTTACCAAGTTCCAGGCAAGGCAGGTGTGTGTGGCTGGGGTCCATGTGTCCTCAGGAAGGCCTGGCACAGCTCTGGCACTCACAGCCCTCACTGCTCAGGGGAAGGCAGGCCAGTAAGATGGTGTTATGGAGCCCAGTCCCCCTCAGCCTCCTGTCCCATCTCATCTCCAGCAAAGCTCTCTCCATGAGGCTCAGTGCCTGCTCTCCATTCAGGCCACACCCCCATAGAAGACCCCCAACTCAGTTCTGCCTGCCCTGCCACAGCCTCTGAATTGCTGAGGGGAGTCCTCCAGAGGACCCCAAGTGGCCCCAGGCCGAGGGAAGGGCGGGCCTCCTGTGCATGAGGCGTGTGCCTCCAGGCCATCTGAGCCGCACAAACTTGTCTCCCAGGATTTTTCCACACGAAACACGTCTCCCAGGGAAGCAACCGGTCGGATGAGCTGGGTGTGTGTTGTTCCCACCCCGCCTTCCATGCCCCTCCGTGCAGTCACCAAGAGGCTGCCTACACCAGCGGCCCAGGATGGAGCCCAGGACGCCTCAGCTGGCAGCAGCAGCCTCTGGGATGAGCCAGGGGGCTGTCGGGGGCTGGATCACCAGCAGGGTAGGTGTCCCACCCTGCTCCACCCAGTGCCTGGTAGACCCCGGATCCACCTTTGTGGGCCTGCACCTTCCCAGGGAATGCTCTGCCCCTGAGCCCACACTCTGGCTGCCTCCTCACCCTGGCTCCTGCCTCGGCCCCTGCCCCCAACAAGGGTAAAAGTCTTTAGGAGTGAGGGCTGAGGAAGAGGGCTTGCCAGAGGGACAGACAGAGGCTGGGGCAGCACTGGAGCAGCATCAAAAGTGAGAGCATCAGTGCCACCACCCACCCCACCCACCCCCCCCCGCCCTCCAGGGCCTCTCCCCAGCCTCCCCCAGCCCCCCCCAGCCCCGCCCCATCTCCTAGGGGCCTGGCCTAGACTGGGCCTGACCCAGAGCACCTCAGAGCACACTGCCACCACCCCCACTGACCCTGCAGCTTTCCATCCCAGGACCCCCCAGCTCCTACCCCCCAAGCCTGGCAGGTGAGGACATGGAGCCTCTCTGACTCAACCCCCTGGGGCAGTCCTGCCTGCCAGCTTCAGCTTGCACCCTGACTCATGTGCTGGGAAGGCCTCCCACTCCAGGCCTGGGGGGCAGTGGGCAGAGGTGCCAAAGAGGGGCTCACCTGATAGCCCATCTGCAGAGTAGGGGGCTCGGTGAGCTTGAGGTCTTTAGGTCTGGGAGGTCTCACCACTTACGGGCACTAGGGCAAGGGCTTCTGTGGGGCCACTTTCAACACGGCACTCAAATCTGAGTCCTCTGTCCTCACCAGCCAGCCTGGCCTACCTTCCTGCAGGGTCCTTGGAGCTCTGGACCACCAACCCCTCAGACTGGGACACCCCTTCTCTGCAGGCTGAGGTGGCAGACCCTGGGCACTCTGGCAGGCTCCCTGTACATACCTCAAACCCAGTATGCTGGCACCACAGGACCCAGTGGAACCTCACGGGCTAAAACCAAGCAGAGTCCAAGCTGTGGGCCTAATCTGGGATGGCAAATCATCAGGAGACAGGAGCCCAGGGCCTGCTCTTCCGCCCAAATTCCACCTTAAGCAGGCGGCCCCTCCCTCCCACCTGGCCAGGTGTCCCCGCCCACAGGGAGCTCTGGCTGGGCGAGCCAGCGTCTGTCTCCAGGCCTGCTCCGGGGCGCCAGCCACTGGGGAGGGGACACGGGGGACGGTGACTCGAGGGCCAACACTGTGAAGAGGCCAGGCCAGACTGGCCGGCCACCATGCAGGACAGTAACTTCTTGCTCTCGGCCCTACAGCCCGAGGCTGGTGTGTGCTCCCTGGCACTGCCCTCCGACCTGCAGCTGGACCGGCGGGGTGCTGAGGGCCCTGAGGCCGAGCGGCTTCGGGTGGCCCGAGTCCAAGAGCAAGTCCGAGCCCGTCTCCTGCAGCTGGGCCAGCAGCCACGGCACAATGGGGCTGCTGAGCCTGAGGGTGCCACCGAGGCCGCCAGAGGTAGGCAATGTGACAAGGTGGGCAGTGGGTAGTGGGGACTTCAGTGGCCCCAGCGGAGGCACTAGGTGGGCGTGGCAGTGTGAGGGCAGAGGGCAAGGCAGGCTCTGAGGTTCAGCCCCTGACTCACCAAGGTCTGCTGTGAGTCACCACCCCACCCCAACAGGTGTGGAGAGCAGCCCTGGGTGGGGTGTCCCAGCTCCCAGCAGGGACCCTGGGTCCTCCAGGAACCCACCTGGCTGGACCCTCCTGTCTCCTGGGCCTCAAGACTCCTCACAGGGCCAACGGGGAGTCAGGCACATGGTGGGTGGGCCAGGCCCGTCCATCGGCAAACCCGGAACAGGACACTCCTGGGCCCAGGGGACAGAGACTCACATGCATCTCAGAGCTGCCAGAGTCCCCACTCTGAGAGAATCAGTGGGACAGAAACGTGGTGGGGAGGAGTCCTGGGCCACAGCCAGGGCTGTCTGGATCAGGGTCCCTGAGGAATTGCCGGGGGCCAGCTGCTGGGAGTGACCCAGATCTCCATGAGAACCTGGGGCGGAGTGTCCCTGTGTGTGCATGGGTACACGTGTGTGTGTGTGTGTGTGTATGTGTGTGTGTGTGTGTGTGTGTGTAAGGGTCCCACAGGTATGGCGAATTCAGGGCCCTCATTCTCCAAGTGTCACTTCCCCCCTCACTGGGCTACAGCAACAGGGACTAAGGAGACAAGAGGATGGACCCCAGTTCACAGCAGTCCACATGACAGATGGGTTCCAGCCGCTGGCAAGGGGGGAAAGAGGGTCACCCAGTGAGGCCAAGAAGATGGTAGGGTGGTACTGTCCCTCTGGGCCGCAGTCATGCTGGGCCAAGTCAGTGCCCAGGGATCATGGGGTGGGGGAGGGCCCAGGAAGGGTTAATTACCACCTAGCCACACTGCCAATTAGGGGGAGGATTATAATTTGGGGGTGGGTGTAAGGTCCCCAGGCAGAAGGTATGCCCCCCAGGTGGGGTGTCACAGCATCAAAGGGTTAATGGCTCCTACTCAGAAGCCTCATTAAGCAGAGTGGACCTGGGGAGCACACCAGGGTGGGGTCCCCCAGAAACCCCTTCCTGTACTGCACCCTGGCTCCTTGGAGGCCTTCCCACAGCAGGGACCTGTGTCCCCGTGCCCCACACCGGGTCCTTCCCATCCATGGAGCCACCCTGGTCTCTTGGGGTCATCTGTTTCCAGCTGTCTCTGCACCTGTGTTCATCCACCCCATACGTATCACACACTCATCCAGCTGCCCACTTTCACTCACTCGCTCCCCCTCCATCCACCAGTCCACCTGCCCATCCATCCACCTGTCCGTCCAAAGGTTTGGCCACCCTCCCTCCACACTCACCCACTATCCTGTCCACTCACTATGGGCCAGAAATGGACGCCATTGTCTGGATGGGCCCATTGTAGTCACTGCCCCAGGGCTCTGCCAAGTGGGAGAAGCCAGCGCCCAACAGGGCAGATTGGTCCAGTGTGGCTTCACTCCTCTATGCCTGTGGCCTGGATGGGTCCTGGGCACAGGAGGACCCAGGGGAGCTCAGTGTGGCTAGGGCAGGCTGAGCTGGCTTCCTAGAGGAGGGAGTGGGCACTGTGCCTAAGGAGTGGCGACCTGAAGTAGAAGACATTGGTACATTCTTCTGGTGGCTGGGAGGTCAACAGGGTGAGTGGTCTGATCCCCTGCAGGCTGCGGAAGCACAGCTGGGGGTGTTATGGGAGAGGGACCACCAGGGCCAACACTGAAGGAGAAGGGTCAGGGCTGTGGGAGGCTGGGGACCAGGCAGAGGTGGACCCCAGGATGTGGACAAAAAGGGTCTGACAGAGGGAAGTGAGAAGCCAGCGCTCTGCCATCTGGCCAGGTCAGCTGCCACAGTTCCTGTCCACAGGCTCATCCCAGGGCCAGTACCACACGCTGCAGGCCAGCTTTAGCTCCCGCTCCCAGGGCCAGAGTGGGGACAAAGTCTCGGTGAGTGGCAGCCCCCTGAAGTACAGCAGTTGAAGCTTCACCATCCAGGTCAAGTGGGAGGTTCTGCGGTGGGGTTTGTGGCTCCCAGTCAGAGAGGGGATGGGCACAGGTGAGACTGGCGCCCTCACTGTCCCTCCCTCCCACAGACCTTCCGGCCGGTCACCAAGCCAGCTTACAGCCCAGCCTCCTGGTCCTCCCGCTCTGCTGTGGACCTGAGCTGCAGTCGGAGGCTGAGCTCTGCCCACAACGGGACCAGTGCCTTCAGGGCAGTGGGCTATGGGAGCACCCAGCCCACCTCAGGCATGCCCACCCGGCCCATGTCCTTCCATGAGCGCAGTGGGGCTGGCAGCCGGGCTGACTATGACACCCTGTCCTTGCGCTCGCTGAGGCTGGGTGGCGGGGGCCTAGACGACCGCTACAGTGTGGTATCCGAGCAGCTGGAGCCCGCAGGTGCCTCCACCTACAGGGGCTTTGCCTACGAACACCAGGCAAGTTCCAGCTCAAGCCGGGCCGGGGGGCTAGACTGGCCAGAGGCTACCGAGGGTCCCCCAAGCCGCACTATCCGTGCCCCTGCCATGCGGACCCTACAACGATTCCAGAGCAGCCACCGAAGCCGTGGGGGGACTGGGGCAGTGCCAGGCACAGGCCTGGAGCCCATGGCCAGGGCCCCATCTGTGCGCAGCCTCAGCCTCAGCCTGGCTGACTCAGGCCACTTGCCTGACATGCGTGGACTGGACAGCTATGTTGGCCATCGTACCCTGCAGAGACTCAGCAGTGGGTGAGCTGGCTGGGTCCAGGGAGGAGGGGACTTTGCCACAGTGTTCCGCCTAAGCCCAGGGTCAGCCTGACCCCTGCCCCTGCCTCTGCAGCTTTGATGACATTGACCTGCCCTCAGCAGTCAAGTACCTCATGGCCTCAGACCCCAATCTGCAGGTGCTGGGAGCAGCTTACATCCAGCACCGGTGCTACAGTGATGCAGGCGCCAAGAAGCAGGTGGCTACCCCACTGCCCACCCCTGCCCCTCAGTGGCTTCCCACTGGCCCTCCACGCCCTTGATGACCACCCTCATTGACCCCGTCCCCCCGTGACCTCTGGTCCCTGACCATCTCTCATTAATCTCCAAGTTTACTAGGCAGACCCACCTTCCCCAGAGCCTCTCTGCAAAGAAGGGGCACAAATGTGTCATTCATAGATGCCTGCACACCCTGTATGCAGGGGAATAAAGCTGTCGCATCATCTGCACACACCTGCATCACCTGCACGTATCCACACTCACTCCCACATACATGGACATGTCTGCAGGCACTCACGTAGTCTGCAACCCTGTGCCACAGGCCCGCAGCCTTCAGGCAATTCCAAGGCTGGTGAAGCTTTTCAACCACGCCAACCAGGAAGTGCAGCGCCATGCCACAGGTGCCATGCGCAACCTTATCTATGACAACGCAGACAACAAGCTGGCCCTGGTGGAGGAGAACGGTATCTTCGAGCTGCTGCGGACACTACGCGAGCAGGACGACGAGCTCCGCAAGAACGTCACAGGTATCCTCATCACCTCCCCTCCACATGTCCCCTCCTCCCTTCCTGATCCTCCTTGACATTCTCTTCTTCCCTTCACCTTTCTCCACTGCCTGTCTCTGTCTCCCCCTCAACCCAGGACAGACCTAGGGCCTCACCGTGTCAGGCAAGTGCTGTACCATGGAGTCACACCCAAGATCCTGCCCCCAAACCTATCCTTTCTTGCTCCATCCCAGCCCCCAAACCCCAAGAGTCACATGGAATGTCTCCCCAATGGGGCTTGTGGGTAGGAAGGGGTAGGAAGCCTCCCCTGCACCATCTCCAGAAGAGCCAGAGGGTCAGCGGGCAGACCCTGACCACAGCCCCGGCCTGCCTCCAGGGATCCTGTGGAACCTGTCATCCAGTGACCACCTGAAGGACCGCCTGGCCCGTGACACACTGGAGCAGCTCACAGACCTGGTGCTGAGCCCCCTGTCAGGTGCAGGGGGACCCCCCCTCATCCAGCAGAATGCCTCTGAGGCTGAGATCTTCTATAATGCCACTGGCTTCCTCAGGTGCGCAGGGTGGGGGCAGCAGCCCAGGAGAGGCAGGGACTAGAACACTGAGAAGGAGCACTTTCATCTGTGGCCTGACAGAAAGGAGGAGCTGGTCCAGGGGCTGGAAAAAGTGGACAGGCCAGTGGTGGCCACAAAGTGTGGGCATCACCCAGCCTTTGGGGTTGGTTAGTTGGGTCTCCCGATCTGACATTCATCTTCTTCACAAGATGAGGGGTGGTGGACTAGGGGATAGTGTAAAGACAGATGGAACCAGTACTGTCCAGCAGGGACTCGAAACAGGAGGAAGAAGGATCACATCTAAAGATCTTATCCCCAGGACAGTGGCCTAGGGTCAGGGGTCCCTGGGGTGGCTCTGCCATGGTCCCCATGGAACCCTGATCTGCCTCCCTCCCCAGGAACCTCAGCTCAGCCTCCCAGGCCACTCGCCAGAAGATGCGTGAGTGCCACGGACTCGTGGATGCCCTGGTTACCTACATCAACCATGCCCTGGACGTGGGCAAGTGTGAAGACAAGGTGAGGCGCGGCCAGTGCTTTGCGGGGTTTGGGGGCTGCAGCCCTCGCTGACCACCCTCCACCCTGGCCCTCTGCAGAGTGTGGAGAATGCTGTGTGCGTGCTGAGGAATCTGTCCTACCGCCTGTATGATGAGATGCCACCATCTGCACTGCAGCGGCTTGAGGGCCGGGGCCGGAGGGACCTGAGTGGAGCACCAACTGGAGAGGTGGTAGGCTGCTTCACACCACAGAGCCGACGGCTGCGAGAGGTGGGCAAACAGAGCAGAGTCCCCACCAAAGCCTCCACAGACCCCAGCTCCCCACCAACCCCCAGCTCCCCCTGACTACCCCAGACCCCACTAACCTTCCACATCTCCCACACAGCTGCCTCTCACGGCTGACATGCTCACCTTTGCTGAGGTGTCAAAGGACCCCAAGGGTCTCGAGTGGCTGTGGAGCCCGCAAATCGTGGGCCTCTACAACCGACTGCTGCAGCGCTGTGAGCTGAACCGGCACACAACAGAGGCTGCCGCGGGGGCCCTGCAGAACATCACTGCGGGAGACCGCAGGGTCAGTCACGTGGGCTGCTGGGGGGACAGGGAAGGAGGCCTGTACCTGGCCAGGAACAGGCCCTGTGTCATCTGGGTTCTTAACGAGCAGGACAGACCCATGCCCTGGCAGGGGAGAGGGCAGAGCAGGTGGAAGCTGGCAGCAGAGGTGGAGAAGCAGTTCTTCCTCAGGCCCGGGTCAGTGTTCAGGACCGGCAAGGGCAGTCAGTGGTCAGGGCCGGCAGGAGCAGTCAGTGGATGGACCCTGGGTGGGGCGGTCAGTGGTTGGGGCTGGCAGGGGGCCACCTGTCCTCACAGCACTCCCCCCACAGTGGGCAGGTGTGCTGAGCCGCCTGGCACTGGAGCAGGAGAGAATCCTGAACCCCTTGCTGGACCGAGTTCGGACCGCTGACAACCACCAGCTGCGCTCCTTGACGGGGCTCATCCGAAACCTTTCCCGGAATGCCAGGAACAAGGACGAGATGTGTGAGTTGGCCACCCCTGCCTGGCTCTGCCTCCCTCTCCCCAGTCAGGCTGGCCTCTGGTGGGGACCAGGACGGGAGACAGGGAGAAGCTAACCTCCCAACCTCCACAGCCACCAAGGTGGTAAGCCACCTGATTGAGAAGCTGCCTAGCAGCGTGGGTGAGAAGTCTCCCCCAGCTGAGGTCCTGGTCAACATCATTGCTGTGCTCAACAACCTCGTGGTGGCCAGTCCCATCGCAGCCCGCGATCTGCTCTACTTTGATGGGCTCCAGAAACTCATCTTCATCAAAAAGAAGCGAGACAGGTGAGGGCCAGCTAAGCCTCAGGGACTGGCAGGGTATGCCTGGTCACCCTGCCATCTCCCCTGACCCTCTGACCACCCCAGCCCAGACAGCGAGAAGTCCTCCCGTGCAGCCTCCAGCCTCCTGGCCAACCTGTGGCAGTACAGCAAGCTGCACCGAGAGCTCCGAGCGGTATGTGCTACAGAGCATGGCAGGCAGAGTTGAGGGTGTACAGCTGAGTGTGGGGAATGGCACATCAAGGAAGGGACATGAATGTCCAGGAGGTGCAGGAGACCTGGGACCCTGGCCATACCCAGTACACTGTGGCAGGACTAGGGTCTCCCACCAGCAGGGCCTAGTGGGCACAGACCTGTGCCCTGACTCCAGCCCCTCTCCATGCAGAAAGGCTATCGGAAAGAGGATTTCCTGGGCCCATAGGCAAGGCACCTTGGAGGAGAAAGAAGTGATGTGGCTCAGCCTCCGAGGGACAGGCTCACCTCTGGCTGCTCACCAGCCAGCCTGGAGAAAGAGGCTGATGGCCAAGGGCACTCTCTCTGGCACCTGCGTGCACCTTTGAGAAGCCTCGACACTGGGAGGGGATGGGGCTTGCAGCTGGGCATTTGGCTTCTGCAGGGCAGGGAGTGGGCAGGGCTTAGGCTGCTCTGGTGCATAGGGTGGTGACCCAGTCACAGCAGCAGAGATGGGGCTGGCCATGGCCTGGCAATGCCTCCAGACAGCAGCATGGGAATAAAGGCAACTGAACAAAGCCCCAGCCCTGTGTGTGTCTATGTGTGGCCTGTCAAATCTAGGACCTGCAGTGTTCCCAGCCCTGTGTGTGTCTATGTGTGGGCTGTCAAACCTAGGACCTGTAGTGTCCCCAGCCCTGTGTGCTTATGTGTGGGCTGTCAAATCCAGGACCTGCAGTGTTCCCAGCCCTGTGTGTGTCTAAGTGTGGGCTGTCAAACCCAGGACCTGTAGTGTCCCCACGTATGCCCACCTGATCCTGAGAACACTTACCCCCTGGGCTCATACACAGGCCTCCCAAGGTCGAAGGACCTGGGACACACAGGGAGTATCCGGCAGAAAAAGGAGGAATAGGGTGACAGCAGATGGCTCAGGGCTGCCAGAGGCACAGTCACAGCAGAGCCATGACCTTTCAAGGAGAGTGACCAGAGGCAGGGCCACCAAAGAGCAGTACTCATGCAGCAAACACACCCGAGACCCTAGGCTCAGCCCTGCCCTGAGCCCGGAGGTGCCCAAGGCTTGGTGTCCAGGAAGCTCAGGGACATCCCCATCCACCCTACTCAGATGTGAGACTACTGTTGATGACTGTACAATGGAAAGCATCTTTGAAGCTCAGACTTCAGGTATCTAAGAAGACCGCCCCTTCCACAATCTGTCCAGATCACAAGTTGCTGGGGACAGCTAGGGAGACTCGGGGAGAGTGCAAGGGACATGCCTGAGCTGGCTCTGGACACGGAAAGGGCACGGATGGGTGGCCAGACTGGGAGGCAGGTTTGGAGAGGATGAGAAGAGGAAGGGCGGTAGACCTTGGAAAGCCCCAGACAGAAACAGGAGAGGGGAGCATCCCGCCCTGAAGAGGAAGGTGAGGCCCAGGTAGAAGCCAAAGGAATTTATTTTCTGTCACCTTGGGGCCATTCCTTCCCTAAGGGGCTGTGGGATACAGGGAGGGCTTGTGGTCCTGCATGGCAGGAACCTGGCTGCTCCTGGGTCTCAGGCTGAGGCAAGTGCTACACATCCTCCTCAGACACCAGGCAGTAGAAATCGGTGCGGGCACTGTAGTTTCGGGAGCCAAGGTCGGAGATGTCCATCTCGCTGCCATGGCCCTCTCCCATTGAGACCCCACTTGCATGTGGCAGGGCTGGTGGCTCCCCAAAGACAGGCCCTCGTACACCTGGAGGGTACACAAGCCTGAGGCTGGGTGACACATTCCTCCCTGGAGCCAAGACCATACCCTGGAGGTCACCGGAAACACAGCCTGCTCACCCCCAGCCATGATGGCACTGGAGGTCCAGGAAGTTCCTAGGGAGGGCTCGGCCCCCGGAGCACCGAGGCTGGAGGGAAGTAGCCAGGGGCTGCTGGGGGTGGTGGTCAAACCTCAGAGTCCCCCACACTTGCCCGCCCCTCCACCCCAGGCAGTCTGGGTCAGCGTGGCCGGGCAGGCCTACCCAGGTCTCCTTCAGGGTCGGGGTCCAGCTCCCGCTCCAGAGTCGGGCCCTGGGC
>PVJO010014064.1:27785-49678 GCA_004026905.1 Hystrix cristata
CCACACACCGACGAGCCCCGTCCCCTGCCCCCGCCCTCGGGCGCACCACGGAGCCCGGCCTCCAGAGCAGCAGGGTGACCAGGTGGCGGTGCTGGCGCAGCAGGCGCAGCGCAGGGTGCGCGGGGTCGCGCCTCGGGCCCTCGAAGGTGATGAAGATGGGTCTGCGCGTCAGTTCCAGCAGCCGGCACAAGCCCTCCCTGGGGGGGCGGATCCGTCGTCAGGCTCGGCGGGCACGGCCCGCTCCCACCCCGACCCCACCGGACGCACCGGAAGCTGTGGCTGCACCAGGCTCGGCCCAGGAAGGCGTCCGAAAGCACCACGATCAGCCGCCGGCACCGGCTCAGGTTCACCAGGAGGTCGGCCGAGGGCTCTGCGGACGCGGGCGGGGGTGAGAGGCGGGGCTCTGCGGGGCGTGGGCGGGGCCGACGGGCGGGGGGGCTCTACGAATGCGGGGGTGGGGCCTAAGGCGGGGCGACGGAGAAGGTGCCGTACTGGCAGAGAGGCGGGGCCGGTGGTAAGAGCGGGACGCCGGGAACCGAGGGCGGGGCGCTGAGAACACGGGTGGGCGGTACCTGCGCGCGGCAGGAGGTCGCGGTCTTCCAGGAAGAGTTTATAACCCCGACGCCGCTCCAGCTGCGGCTTCAGGATAAAGTTCACGAACTTGCGGTCCTCCGGGCAGTCGCTGTAGGAGACGAAGGCGTCGTAGAGCTTCCCGTCTAAAAACAGCAGCCAGTCAGCGCGGCCACTTCCAAGGCCTCCGATCCCTGACTCGGGTCCCAGTGCTGCACTCCCACGACTCTGCCCTCTGTGCCCCCGACCCCGCCCCCCTGGGGAGGCCCCGCTGCCCCTTACGCACCATTCATCTCCACTTCTCCATGCATGTCTTGGTACCAGAGCAGCACGTTGAGGCGACACTTCACATACAGCAGCCCCGTGACCAGCAAGACCAGCAGGACCAGAAGGGCGGCCAGCACCGCAGCTACGTGGCCCGCTGGGCCTGCAGACAGTGTGGGCCTGGATCAACTGCCCCTCAGGCCTGGAGGTCCGGGTTCCCGCCCAACGCCCATCCCACGCACTCCCTCACCAGCTCTCCGAAGAGTAAAGGAAGAAGAGCTGACGTTTCCGACAGAGCAAGTGAAGGTCCCATAGTCCTCAGCACTGGTCAAGTTGACCCCCAGAACGCTGGACACAAGCACTTCTGAGAAGCTGGCCTTGACCCTAGGGAAACCAAGTCCAGCCTCACCTGGGGCTGAGCATCACCACATGCCCCAGTGCCCCACCTGTCTGAGGCTCACACAAAGAGGCTGCTGGGCAGTTCTTGGGTCCTAAACTAAGAGAAGTGGCCAGAACCTGGAAGGCTGTGGATCTGTTTCCAGACAGTCACCCTGATCCTGGATTTGGGTCCTGGGGTCCTGGGCAGTCCACAAGGTGAGTGTCCACAAGGAGCATGAAGACCCTGGACCTGTCCCTGCACTCAACCATATCTACAGGGGCACTCTGCCATGTAGGTCTAGCAGGTAGTTACAGATCAAGGTGTAAACTAGAGCGGCCACTGGCGGGTGTGGGAGGGGTATGTCCAGCTGGCCACTCTGATCCTAGACACCCCGGTTCTTACCAGAAGTCCTCATGGTAGTGGCTTATGTTGTCCAGTGGAAGCCCATCTTTTAGCCACTGGACTGAAGGTGGAGGGCAGTAGGGCCCAGAAGCCACCCAAGTAGTGCAGTTCAGAGCAACCACACTGCCCAGGGAAGGCCACAGGACCTGGTCTTCAGGTGGGGAGAGGAAGTCCAGGGCTCTGTTACAGATACCTGCACAGAAAGGACACCACACATCAGCTGTGCCAGGATACCGAGCTCCCACCCCACCCACAGATGATCCATGCTCCAGGAGAAACAAGGTAGTAGGTGAGTGGTGTGTTGCTTGAAGGTCACACCAGACCCACCCATGAATCCTGGGGGACAGGGCCCAGCACCTGCCACCATTCCCCCTGCTATGGCCAGTCTTGTGTGCTGTGCCTGTTCTGGCAGGCCTCAGAGGGGACAGCAGCAGGCAGGGCAGTGGTCAGAGTCATTGTTGAGTTCACCCAGCTCAGCACACAGGACCATTTGGCTGCTCATTCACACAGAACAGGAGTCCAGCCCCCCACACTTCCCACTCCAGAGAAGGGCCCAGACACTGCACCCCTCGGCGTGGCCTGTCCCTGCTGAAGGTGCTGCAGGAAATATGGGCACCCCTGGGTTGAGAGAGTACATGCTGCATGTGCCAGCCCATTCCCCAGGGATGGCAGAGCAGGGAGCCTGGATTTTAGGACCCTCTGCTACCCACAGGCAAACCCCTGCTTGAGAGCTGAACTTTCTCATAATTAATTTTTCTTTATGTGTGTTTTGAGGCCCATCTCACTACCTACACTGAGTTCAGGACCAAGGAGGGGAGGGATGAGCAGAAACCTTGGTACCCATGGCGACTGTCCAGACAGAGACCCCAGGGTGGAAACAGAAGGCATACACTGTGGAGCAGCCTGATGGCAGAGGTAGGAGTGAGACTTAATGCTTGTCCATCCCTGAGCCACCTACCTGCCATGGGCTCTGGCTGGGACCTCTTCAGGGCAGGCTGGACTCTGGGGCCACCTCTGCTCCACAGGGCTCTGTAACAGAGCAGATGGGTCCACCAAGGGCTGGTCAAGGCCTGTCTCTGTCCTTGTGGCTGGTTGGACAGGGTGCCTGAACAGGTCAGAGGCTGCCACCATCCCCGAAAGCAAGTTAAACAGGAACAGGATGAGTTAACCAGTAACTCTCCACCATAGGTGACACTGGCCCTGCACCACCATGGCCAGTCTCATGGGTGCCAAGCACCAGCATGGCCATAACAGGGGCTGCCTCACATAGCCTGAGGTACAGGGAGAGGCCTTCAAGTCCAGGACCACTTTCACACACCCTGGAGCCACCATGAGATCCAGGGATGCTATGGATATGCATGGGGTTACACAGCCAGGAACTGCAGGCTTGGCAGGACAAAATTTCCTCTGGAGCTGGTGTAGCATGAGCCACATTCCTACTAGGGCTGGCAAGGGGTCCCTCCAGAGCCCTTCAGAGTGGAGGGCAGTCCTGGGAAAGTTCTTGACAGAGAACAACCCCTCACTAGGGGGCTGAAGAAGGCATTATCTCTCAGGCACCAGCATAGTATGACTGGGGGATGAACCGCCAGCCCAACAGGTCCCACAGAATCTTCTGAAGTGGCCCCTCGATGTCCCCAAGACCAGATAGACCTTGAACCCCTGAAAGTCCAGTTCAGACCTTCCTAGAAGTCAAGGCCAAACTGCAAGGACCTGACACAATGAGGCAGCCACCTGCCCCCCAGACCCCCACTTGCACTAAACTAGTCTTAGCACACCGGCACCCTCGACACAACACACTTCCTGCCCCTCATGCCTCCTGGTGCCGACACACAGGGCTAGGCTGCACACACTTACCACCAAGACTGCCCATGAGCACCCCACAGCACACACTGCATTCCTGCTGCCGCTCGTTCACATGCACGTACACACACACACACTTGTGCATGCAAGCATGCACCCCAAGCACTGCATCCTCCCTCTGGCCCAGCCCCAAGGATAGGCCTATCGCCACAGGCTCCCTCAGACCAGAGGCAGGGCACAGTCACCTGGTTCCGGCTCTTTCCTCCTGAAAGGAGTCAGTCATTGAGGTCACTGGTGATTGGCAGAAAGCTCTCCCCTCAGCTAGGCCCCAGGCAGAGTCCACAGACCCTTGGCTGCCCGCGTTACATAGCTAAACTCAGTGAGGACCTGGCTTTTGTTGATGTATGTTTTAATCAGAACTTTCCCCGTAGCTTCCTGGCGTTGCAGTCACATCCTCTCTTAAACCTAAACCCCACCCAAGCACCCACCCCTTCCCCCCAGCGGGGCGGGCAGTTGGTAGTCCCCCCCCCCCCCCCGCAGCGTCTTCCTGTAACTCTTGAGTCAGGAGGCCCCTTCCTCTGGGGCCTGCCCTAGACCCCCGGCCCTGCACCTCCCAGTGTTCAGTATGGGGAGGGGGTGCAGGGATGCAGAGGTTTGGGGTGATGTGGAGGGGTCCCAGCAGGAGCCCTGCAGGCAGAAGTATCCCCCACCACATGCATCCATCTGGACAGAAGGACCTGCCTTCCAGATGCCCCCTCAGTGCCACGCCCAGGAGTGGAAAAGTCTGCTGTTGCTCTCCTCCAAAGTGTGCAGAGGGTGTCTGACCTCTGACCTGCCAGGTGAAGGGGGTTCAGAAACTCCCAGCCAACAATGGACCCCAAGCAGGGCTCTTTTGCCCAGAAACATCCCCCACAGGAGTGAGCACTTGCAGATGCTGCAGTGTCTCATGGACCTTGGCTTTGAGCTGGGGTGGGGAGTAGAACAGGGCCCCTTTTCTAGGTAAGGGGCCAAACACAAGAGGCCACAAGGTACTGGCTCTGTGCATAGTAGGGAGCAGATGACATCTTTTATCACCACAGACTCTCCACCCCAGACTTATCAGGGTCCACTGAGAGGTGGCTGGCATTGCCCATAGAATCAGACTAGGGTTTCTTCCAGCCTTTGGCCCTGCCCACACCCTTGTGGGGCAGGGGCCTCATCCTGGGGGCCTCCCCTCGAGTCTCCCTGCTGTGGCTGAGCCCACCAGGGAGCAACCTTGATACAGTACAGGTTTCCTGCCTCCTTCCCCCAGCACAGCCCAACTCAGCTCAGCCCTCTGTGGCTTGGCACTCAGACCGTTGGGTGCAGGTACACCTTGGGCTGAGGGCCAGAAAGAGCTGGGGGAACCAGGTGGACCCCCACCTCCACCTTAGTTTCCTCAGTGCTGGCTGGAGTTGGCACTTGAAGGTGCCATTCGCCCTTATAAGCACAGAACTGGCCATCGGTCCCTCATGGAAATGTCTGGGAAACTGAGGCACCCAGGCCAGACTGAAGAGGAACAACCTCCCTCCCCCATCCCACCTCCGCACAAAGCCTGCCGCAAGTCTACTGCTCTGTGCACCGGTCTGTGTCATCATCTCTCAGTTCTGGCTGCCACAGTAGTGACTGGACGTCCCTCTGCTTCCCTCCCTCTGCTAACGTCCATCCCCACCGTACACCCCCAGGCTAGCTCTGTGGGGTGCACATAAACATCCAAGTCTCCTGGCACGCTTGCCCCTACAGCCCTTCCGAGGTGCCACAGAGCCCCTGCCCGCCCCTCGGGGCACCCTGCACTGCCCCACTCTGCGGTTCCTGGGCTGCTCTCAGGCCCAGCCGTGGCCCCGCGCCTCGCTGGCGCCTGGGACCCTTGGCCAAACCCGCGCTCCTTGCTCCGTCTTGGCTGGCTGGTCTCAGGGGTCCCCTTAGGAAAGGAAGGTGCTTAGGACGCCGCGCCCGCAGGTTTCCAGACCATGCCCGCACACGCGCTCCACCTTCCCGGCGGCGAGCGGGCCCTGGGGCCCGCGGAGACGCGGGTGCGTGGAGAGTGGGGGCGAAAGCCGGGCACGATCCCGGGCGCCTTAGGAAGCCTCGAGCTCGTGGGTCGGGGGTGGGGTCCTGCGCGGCCGGCCCCGCGCCCTTCTCTGCGCCCTGGCACCGAAGGTCACAAGGACCCAGCGACCCCGTCGGGCGCTGAAGGCAGCCCCCAGCCGCGGCGGAGGCGGGCGGCGCTCGGGCTTCCGGGAGACGCTGGAGCCACCCGGGCCACGCCACTTCCTGCGGGACCGCGCCCGCCGCGCCGACGCTCCGGCGCTCCGGCGCGAGCAGTCCGCGGGCCTCCAGGCCTCCAGCGGCTCCAGGCGTCGCGACCTCCACTCACCTCGGCGGGTCTGAGCCGCGACAACCGCTCACCTGCTGCCAGCCCTGGACGCCCGGGGTAGGGCCGTTTACCTGGCCCAGGTACGCAGCGGCAGGTGCAGCCCCGCCCCGCGCCAGTGCCTGGGCGGACCTGGTGTGCAGCTGGGCGCCTGAGGCTGGCGTTGGCGACCCTTCTGGCTCAGGCCCGGGAGGTTCAGAGCTGGGGGCTCCGCAGACTCCACAGCCCCAGGGCGCCTTTTCAGCTCTTCCCTTCCTCCAGGAACTCTCCTGGTCTCTGCCATTCATAACCTGCCCCTGGTGCAGGAAGGGCAGGATAGCCTGAGGTGCCACATTCCTGGCTTTCCACCCTCAGAGACTGATTTCCTTCTAGTTTAGGCCGACCTCGCCCCCTGGAGACCTGGTCTTTACCATACTGAGGCTCAGAAATCAACACAAACAGGTTTAATTTTATTACAGAAAGTTCTGCTGGTTGAGGGAGCCAGGGGCTGAGAAGTGGGGCTGTGGGGGGAGCAGGAAACTTAGGCCGACTTTGCTGCCTGAGATTGCATGAGGAATCCCCTCGAACCTGTGGGTGCCAGGGTGACCGAGCAGTAAAGTCAGGGCTGTGCTGTACCATGCCTGAGCCCTAACAGAGACGGTGCATGACCCACAGGCACATGTATGCCGTTCACAGATACCCTACATATATGTGGAACTCCTGTGCCCCTCCACTCTAGACAAGGGCCTCACCAGGACACCCCTATACACATCCCCATATATACAGACCCCTAGCACACAGCCAGGGACAAGTCTAGATGTGCAGATGGTGGTGGCTCCTGGTGACCAGCACCTCTTTGGCTGCTTCTAGCCACCTACACATCTGTGCTCTTGGAGGTGGACCTGGAGGTAGAGTGGGGTCAGTGGACCACAGCCCAGGGGCTCCCCCAGGCCCAGTCCCACCCCAGCCCAGCCCCGTCTCCTTGCTACCATAGCTTCTCCCGAAGCATCCTGTACTTCTCCTCCAGAACTTTGTTCTTCACCGACTGGGGGACATCTGGCACGAACCACGCAGCAATGAGCTTGATGCACAAGGCAACGTGCTAGGGGAAGGGGCCGGAGGCCCAGCAAGGTCAGGCTGAATGGGGCCTGTAGGGGTCGGGGGTTGGGAGAGGATTAAAGAGAGCTGCTCCCCGTTGAGACCCCCGAGTTCTGCCTACCTCAAAGAGGATGACAAAGGCCAGGCGGATGGCCAGGAGGAACCAGAACTGCTCAGAAAAGTTGTAGTCAGAGTCATTGCGGTAGTCTCGGTACCTGGGGAAGGGAAGAACCAAAGTCAGGGGTCAGGAGCTCAGAGGACATGCACAGGGTGGGGGGGTTCCGAACCTGCACAATGTCACGTTTCCTGAGCCCTGCATCTTCTTGGGGTCCTCAAAGTGCTTTGTGTAGAAGACAGAGAGGCTGTGGTTGACATAGCCAGTGAGGCAGCTGGAGAGGAAAGAGGAGGGTAGGCACGTGGTCCCTCAGCCCAGAAGACACTTCCTGGGAGCCAGTGTGTATCTCCTGAGATAGTAGGGATGGGACACACCCCAGCTGGCCTCCTCAGTTTCCCTGAGCATGGCCACTGGGGGCCTGGGAAGGCCGAAGGGACTCAGGGTACCACTGGCTGCAGGGCTACAGGGCACATCTGTGGGCTGTAAAACAGTGGCCCTGGGGAGCCCAAGGAGCCAGATGTGTCTCTGCTCTGCCTGCCTCCCCTCCCCAGTGCCAGGAGCAGGACATGCACAAAAGGTCCAACTTGGGAAGGCAGTTGTTCTGGCCAAGCCTCAGTCTCCAGTGGAGTCCAGTTGGTTATCCTGGGCTCCAGCCAGGGTCTGTGGGTTAGAGGGGCAGGGCAGGAAGTACACCCAGTCCACTCCACTGCGCCTGGGCAGCCCTGGAAGTATCCAGCTGCTCTCAGGAGAGAAGGCCTGGGTTCCCAGGGCTTAGCTGTGGTGGGCAGCTTCTCAGAAGCCTTACTCGACTTTGTCAGGAAGCTCCTTTCGGCATGGGCCATAGCGGTACTTGTAGATCACGCGGGGGATGAACTCGGAGGTGAAGGCAATGATCATCCCATTGGCAATGACCGCCAGCACACCAATGGTCTCCAGTACCTGCAGCCATGTCCCTGGGCCACAGTGGTGGGGTAAGGGGTGTGGCCCCTCAAGCCCTGATCAATGGGTACCCCCAAGACTGGGTGAGGCTGTCCCTTCTCATCCCACAGCACCTTGCTGCACTCATGAGAAGCAAGTTCTGCACTAGGAAATCCCCAGCCAAGACAGGCATGGCATGGCCTCAGCTCTCCTGTGCCACCCCTTTACCCTGATAGGGACAGGCAGAATCTCTGTCCTCCATCTTCCTGAACTCTTAAAGTCACCACGAGGCTGCCCCACCCCTGGGTCTCACCCCAGGTAGGACCCCTAAACCTGGGCCCAAGGCCCCATTCTTTCCCAACACCTCTCCCTCTCCCCACATTGAGCCCCTCTGCTTTCCAAACCTATCCACCTCAAGATTCCCGTCTGTGTGCCTGTGGCTCCTGCCCCAGGTTCTGCCCCCAGCAACAGGCCCTCCCCCACACCCTCAGAGTCCAGTTCCTCTGCCTGGCCATCCTTGGACTGGCCATCAACCAGATCCTGGCGGCTCTCAGGAGGGCCCTGCAAGGGGTACCTGCCCCACCTTTTCCTGAGACAGAGCCCACAGGCTGAACCGGGATGGGGCACTATCTGTGGGAAAGAAGGAGCTCCCTGACAGTGCCCCTCCCAGGCCCTGACCAATGTCCTTGGCCTTGCGGGGCACCAGCCGCCGCTGCAGCTGCACCATCTTGATGGCATCCAGCCGGATTTCCACCACATTGCTGAAGAGGGCGAGCAATGGCGCGAGGGGAAAGGCAGCCACGAAGATGGTGGTGAAGCCATACTGGATCACTGCAGTAGACATGTCTGTCACCTGGGCTGCCTGGGATGCCTGCCCCACCCCAGCCCCTGCCCACCCCCACGTACTCATCTCCATGAATTCATCAAACAGGCTGAAGGTGGTGACTGGGTTCAGGCGGTAGTTGCGCTGCCAGTCCCGGAGCTCAGGGTTGCGGGCCCAACAGCCACGCAGCATGCGGCACTTATAGGCCAGCCACCTGTCGGCAGGGAGAGTGGTGGGCACAGACGGAGGGGCCGAGGGACAGGGCAGGGAGCAGGTGGGTATGGGGTGCTCACGGGCCCAGGTACTCCATGCAGTTGCTAAGCGTTTGCTTCAGGCCCATGATGATGGCCATCTGCACAAACAGGTCCATCATGCAGCCGCTAAGGTGGCACTGTGAGGGCCAGAGAGGGTCAACATGGAGGTTGGAAGGGTGCTCAGGGACAAGGCGGCAAGCCTCGAGACAAACTGACCTCCTCCAACTTCCACAGGCCGGCCAGGCGCGTGGACTTCCCAGGGTGACCGTTGATCCTAGGGAGGAAAATGAGGCCTGCGAGGAGGTGGGGCTGGTATTCTGCCCTGCAGGTGGGGTTGCAGCAGCCAGGGAGGGTGGGGGACAGCAAAGAAACAGGGCAGCCAGGTGCAGCGGCCCACACCTGATGCACCACTCCAGGGGCTCACACACGATGTGGACAGCTCCACTGCTCACAGGCTCAGACATATTCTGCACAAGGTTGGCTGGGCCTGGCCTCAGCTCCACCCTGTGTGCACACAGATATTTTGTGTACAAAATTATCTACTTTCCATACATGACAAAAAACCTAAACTGTCTGACCCACATGCGGTGGCACATAACTGTAATACCAGCTGCTTGGAAGGCTGAGGCAGGAGAATCAGAAGTCAGAGGTGAGTCTGAGCAACTTTTCAAGACCCTGTCAAAAAATAAAAGGGCTAGAGGTATAGCTCAGTGGTGGAACACTTGGCCAGCATGTGCAAAGCCCTGGGTTCACTCTTCAGTATGGCAAATATATGTATACAATACATATAAAAATACATACACACAAACTGGGCGTGGCGGTGCACACTGGTAATCCCAGCACTCAGGAGGCTGAGGCAGGAGGATTATCAAGAGTTTGTTATGGTTTGTGTCTAAATGTTCCCTCAAAGCTTCATGTGGTCATAGGTGGGTTGTTTTCAGAGGCAGCTGGATCTAGAGTGTATGATTACTAAATTAATCCACTGATTGGCTTGGCATAGTTCTGCTGGGATCAAGGATGTGATATTAGGATTAAGGGTGCTAGGATTAAGGGTTGGAAGTGCTACCCACTTTAAGGGCAGGTAGCCTGAATAAAGATATAAGGACAGAAAGATGCTTGTCTATCCCTTGCTTACATTGCTGTCTTCTGCCTGTCTGCCATGCCACCCTGCCAGCCACTTATGGACTGAAACCTCTACAAACTGTGAGCTAAATAAATCTTTCTTTCCTTAACTTTGGGTGTCGGATATTTTGTCTCAGCAACAAAAGAAAAGTAACTAAACAGACTTCAAGCCCAGCCTGGCTACATAGTCAGTTCAAGGCCAGCATGAACTATAATAGCAAGACCCTGTATAAAAAAAAAAATGCATACCTATAAACTGTTTTAAACAGAGGGGCACATGTCCAATGGTGAAATCCTACAAGCATCCCCATCATGGTCATCATAATTTTCGGGAGGCAGTACTAGGGAAAGAACCTAGGGCCTCTGCACTGCACTACATCCCCAGAGATTTTTTTTTTTTAATCTTTTGAGACAGGGTCTTGCTAAGTCACTAAGTTTCTCAGGCTGGGTTCAAATTTGTGATCCTCCTGCCTTAGCCTTCCAGAGTCCTGGGATTACAGACATGTGCTACCACACAAAGCTTCAGGATAACATGGCGCTAGAATTACTGGCAAATAGGCAAGAGAAATATAAGGTATAACTAATATAAATTTGCAAAGGAAAATGTTACTATTTTAGAAAATGTGTTATATACCTGGAAAATTAAAATAAATCAGCTGAAAGTCTGAGCGGCTAAAACCCTGACAGGCACTTAGGTTGGTGCCGAGCAGAGCTGGCTTCCAGGAGTACAGCCAAAGCCCTGGGGATGGCGCTTGAGAAAATGCCAGTCACAGACACCAGCAAGCACCATTAAATGAGCAGAATGAGGAACCTGTGGGACCTGCATGAAGAAAACCTGACTGAAGAACAGAGGAAGACTAGAATTGAAAAGCCTGTCCCTCACAGCAAGACGCAGGGGCCACTGGAGGTAGGAAGGGTAAGGGGCATGCTGATCCCTGGAACCCATGACTGCGTATCTCTCCCTCAAGGAGCTTCCTCCAGCAGCCAGTCCATAGACTCTCAGTCAACAGACGTTAATGCAGGGGTTTTTCAGTGGAGAACAGGGACTCAGCTTGTCATTTCTGGCTTGGAGTCAGGGGAGGGCATCGCCAATGCAGATGTCCCTGGAGGTTTCTTGTAAAAGCAGCAGGAGTACTTGCAGGACTGACCCGCTTTGGCCAGGATGCTGGGGAACACCAGACTGCAGCGGAGACACTTTAGGGCCAGAGCTGGAGCATGCTCTATACGGGGTTTCTGTGTGTTCTGAGCATGGATTCTCTTTACATGTGAAAGAACAGTCCAAGCACTGGGAAGGAGGGAAGCGCAGGAAGGGACAGTGGCGAAAGCAGCATACCTGCCCAGGATGAAGGCGATGTAGATGAGGGAGGAGAAGTGGGCAAAGAACTGCAACGTGAAGAACTTAATGGTGAACTTGCTCTCACGCTCCGAGAAGGTCCTGGGCTTCTCTGGAATAAGGTGAGACTGTCGTCACCTGGCTCAGCCCTCTCTAGACCACTGGGGTCACCGCAGTCCCATGCACAGCAGGAACCCCAGCCTGTCTCGGATGGTGGCTCCCAGCGATGAACCCTCCCAAGCCCAGAGAGGGCAGAGCCATCCTCTCACCAAAGTCACAAAGCTTCAGGGCTACGTACTTGTTGACCTGCTGGCAGAGGGCACCGAGTGGGCTCACCTTGGCCACAAGGATCCCTGCTGACCCGCTGCCCCGTCCTCACCTTGGTCATGATGACAATAGTCAGGTAGTGCACCAGGGCCCCAGTAACCACCACGGCTGTGGTCACCTGGTTCTCCAAAAAGGGCCAGCCCAAGTTGCTGAAGAGGGCAGGAGCCAGCACACGGTAGACCACCAGCACATGCGCCATGCCAATCATGAGGCAGATCTGCAGAGGGGAGGCTGGTGGGCGGGCGTAGGGTGGGGCTGCATGGGTGGGCATCCAGCCCCCATGGGCCCCTGGGTACCATGAGCAGAGACAGGACCAGGATGATGGTGCTGCGCAGATAAGAGTGCTGGTGTGGCCGGAGCTTGTAGTCGGGGCAGTTTATGAGCTCAAGTGCCATTTCCTCCTGGGGAAATGCCAGACACACCTCAGACACGGGGACATACACCTCAGACATGAAAGTGCATGCTTCAGAGACAGGGGTGCACACCTCAGACAGGAGAGCATATGCCTTGGTCACAGGGACACTCTTCAGATACGGAGACACACACCTCATGAGAACACTCCTCAGACACAAGGACACATGCCTCAGACATGGGAACATGTGACTCAGACACAGGACACTAACAGCTGACAGCCCTGGACACTGGCCCTGCCTCACCTGGTCCTCGTCCCACCCATACAGGTCCCAGTGCAAGACCACACGTGCGCGCTGCCGCTTCCAGATCTCCAGGAACACAGTGGCTGCAGTGGGATGTAGAGGGTGTCATGGTGGGGCAGGGTGGCCTGGAGCTCGGGGTGACCATCCCCCAACTCTCCAGGAGCTCTGCAGCAACTCACCCCACAGAGCCATGAAGATGGCAAACAGCACAGTGCCCTCATTGTCAAAGAGGTGGGTGAGCTAGGGAGAGGCGTGAGGTGGGCTTCGGGTCGGCCCCCGCCTGCATTCCCCCACTTCTAGGTATGGACCATGCCAGCCCTCCCCAAGCCTGGGGACCCTAGCAGCAAACCTTCGCAAAAGTGCAAGTGACTGAGAGCGGCTGGTAGTTGTCGCTGTCACCAACAGGACACATGAGGATGTGGTCGGCCTCACAGATCTCCTTGCTGGGGGCAGGGACAAGGATGGCACCAATTCTTCCCAGACACCCTACCCAGCTCTCCCCTGCGCCTGTCCCCCAGCCCACCTGATCTGGCTGGAGTTAAACAGGGCGAACCCACTCAGAAAGACGATGAGGCCCGCCACAGCAGCAGGCACCAGCATGTAGGTGTACCAGCCAAGCCAGGCAAAGTACAGCGCCACCTTCTCACCAAAGTAGTCCCTGTGGAGGGCAAGCTGGCCTGTCAGGGCCACACTCCACCAGGGCGGCCATCACAGAGGCCAACGCCTGGCTAGGTGTGGCCACACAGAGAAAGGGTAGGTGTGCAGGGCCGACATCCATGAATCTTAGTGTGGAGCGTGAACAGGTTTGCGAAGACACAAGTGTGTCAGCTGGGGGACAGGTGTGCCCAGGCATGGATAGATGGTCCTATGAGAATACTGGTTTGCCCATGGGTGAACAGATGTGGCCGTGGGTGGCTAGGTGCACCTGTGGAAAAGCAGATATGCCCAAGGGGCCACAGGTGTATTTCTTAAAGGCACAGATGGTCTGTTTGAGGTATTGTTACCTGATGGCATCAATCGGCTGCTTCTGGACCATGTTTCTCCACTGGGCCCACTTCGTCTTCAGGTCTTCCTCGCCCTATGTGGGTGACACATAATGAGCACTTCCTGCTCAGGGTCAGCCCTCAGCCCCCGCCTGGCTGGCTCACCCCTCACCCTGTGCAGGGGGAACTTGGCCTCAAAGACCCCATCCTTCACCAAGTCCTGGAAGGTGACTGGGGGGTCACGAGAGTTCACGTCAGAGGGCAGTGCAGGGCAAGGGAGGATCCTGCAGGTCAGCACCCTCCTGGCCACCTGCCCATTTGTCCTCACCACCAGCTGCTGTCTTGCTGTTCAGGACAAAGTTCACGATTCGGATTCTGAAACCCAAAAGCAGGGTCAAGACAGCCCTGTGAGACCTTAGTGGGCCTGCGTCAGCTGGAATCTTTCACCACTTTCCTGTCCTTCCTCTCACCCACCCAGCCCCAGCCATAGCCCCCAGGTTGGGTACTGCTGGGGTCCCCTCTCCTCCTGCACCCTACACGGAGTTTTCCTGAGGCTTGGCCAAGAGCTCGCCTCCAACCACACCCCTCGCCAGCTCTGCATGTGTCCCCAGCATAAATGTTCTCTGCACCCCTAGAACCATCTTGTCTATGTGGAGACTGAGGCTCAGAGCAGCATGAACAGGCCCATGTGAGCTCTGAGGGCCTGGATGGGGCTGGGTGGGTGAGGGGAAGGACAAGGGGAGGGGACATGCTGGGAGAAGCAGGGGCTTGGTGACTTTGGGGACTGGGTGTCTGGAGACAGATATGCAGGGAGGGACACCTATCCAGTTGGAGAGGAGGGTCTGGGAGACGAAAGCCTCAGAGTCCAGGAGGGACAGCCGGGTCTGGGGCTCTCCAGCCTTGCTGACCTTTCCACCTGGCTTGGATCCTGTGTCTCCGGGAACACAGGATGCTCCAAGCAGTGAAGACCGTCATCATCCTTATCCAGGGTGTGGGCAGGGAGGCACAGAGCCCTGCTCACACGAGGTGCTAGTTGTCCTGCCTCATGTGGGTCAAGGAGTACCCTGCTCTACCTGGACCAGATGGACAGGCACAGCCTCTCACCTGGTGGTGGCTGGGACAGTGGTTGGCCTTGCTGACTCCACACTCGGGGCAGGACCCTCCGGCTCCATGAGGAGGGTGCGGTACAAGTCAAAGATCCTGTTGTCAGCTCGGATCCCAAAGAACACCTGTCTCTGGTCCTCTATCGCCTGGGGAGGAGGCCACATGGGACCCTGTCTTCCAAAGGGAACCCCTCACCCAAGGCCCGGCCTGGCCCTGCTCCCTGTCAGGCACCACCCACCTTGATGTGGAACCCTTTGCTCCTGAGCTCCTCTAGGAACTCCTTCTGCCGCTCAGCCTGTGTGAATCTCATCTGTGTGTGGTCCTTGGCCACGAGGATGAAGTCCCACTGCTCAGAGGGCTCTGCCTGGAGGGGGAGTATGGGGCAAGGCCAGGCAGGGACCCAGGAGGAGGGAGGGGAGACAGGGCCAGGGCATGGGCAGGGGGCTGTGGAACAAGGCCAAGACCCGGGGAGAGAGGTTTGGGACTGGGCCAGGCAGGGACCTAGGGAGGAGCGGGCATGGGATGATGAGCTGATGAGTAGTGGCGCCAAGCCCCAGGAAGGCCGAGCAGACCCACCTCACAAGGGCCAATCTCCATCAGCGGGAAGCTGTCCCCTTCAGTCCCCACCAGGACCTGGAAGCTCTCTTCACCCTGAGGGGAAGACAGAGGGGTGGAAGACAGGAGAGCAATGGGACAGGTGCTCAGACGCTGGAGGCTAGGACACTCCTAAAGCTGGGACGGGCGGCCAGAAACAAGTCAGCAGATGGGTACATTCAGGTGGAGGCAAGGCCGAGGATAGCGGCAAGTAGATGATGGGTCAAAAAGTGACATCAGCCGCCCACACAACCAACTGGTCACGTGGAAACCCACAGAAGCCATCCCCTTTCTCCAGCAGGCAGAGGTGCAGACAGGTGTCATGGAAAGGGAGCTGGTGAGCAGTGGGTGGGTGAAGAAAGGACAGGGGCCTCAGAGCGTCAGGAAGGTGCAGGTCTGACCCTGTGCTCCTGCGCTGCCAGCACTACATGCAGTGGAGCACAAACTCGGGGAACATTTTAGACCTCCGCTTGGCAGAGCAGATGACGAGTACACAGTGGTTCGCATCAACATTGTGGAAAGCCCAGAGCCACCGAAGGTGCTGGGACTCCCAGATGTGCAGAGCCCAGGAAGACTCAGCCCAGGCGAGAACAGAGCAGATATGCAGGGCACATCCCTGCCCCAGAGGACCCCAAGCCAGTGGCAGGACTTCGGGTGGCTGCTGTTCATTACAAATAAATTGCAGACCCTTCCACTGCTTGCCACCAGGGGATGGAGCCTGTTCTCCCCACCAGCTGAGGGCTGGACTCATGATCAGAGAAGAATGTGGCACCTTAGCTTCACAGAGGAGACCCCAGCAGGCATTCTCACCAGGTCAGGCATGCCAACGCCACCTGTGATGTCATTAGGGCATCAGGCACCACTGATAGGATGCTGGAGACAGGATACATTCCCCCTGCCCCCAAACCTGTCCTTTGTCTCACAGCGAGAAGGCCTCAGGCAAGTCGAGAGAGATACATCAGGATGTCCAGACTCAGAGTGAGGTCACCAGGAGGGGGACAGAGAGAGCCTCACATGGTGGGGAAAAACACAAGCAGGGGCAGTGCCAGCGACTGGGATCATCTGGGCAGCCTGAGTGTCTCCATGAGACACAGCCATCAGGGGAAGCTGATAGAGGGCTGAGGAGACACCACACCATCTTCCTGACTCTACCAAAGCTAAAACCATCTCAGATAATAATTTTTTTTAAAGCAAGACTCAGATGCTTACTTGCTGCATAGTACACTTTTGGCAAAATGAAAAGCAACTAACAAGTAAAGCTTCGCTTTTCAGAAATATTTGTGGATTGAACAAACTACCAACATGATAGAGGTGGAGACCACAGAGTCAAGGCAGAGTGCTGCAGTCCCACTGGATGCTGAGTACCATGGTTGGTGTCCTTGTGGGTACTGGGTTCTCTGCAGCGGGTGGTAGGCAGGAGGGGCCACCAGGCAGGCTTTTTCCAAACATAGTGGGAGCGGGCAAGGAGTCTCTGATTACAAGCACCCCCAGGGCAGGGCGAGTTGTAGGCAGTGGCGCTGGCTGCAGAGACCGAGCCCATCTGTGGCCCACATGGGTGAGGGCCCAGTCTGCATCCCACCTGGCAGTTTTGGGGTTGGCACAGGGGCCCCATGCACTAGTGTCAGAAGGGACCCTCCCTCCCCCCACCGTGGCACCTACTGCCAAAAGTGAAGCTGTTGTCCTGGCTGCATGTGGCTTACTGGCCCATTCTCGATCTTGGGTAGCCTCCTGACCCTGTGACGCATCACTCCACAGACAGGACCTTGCTCTTGCTGGTTCCCCACCTGCATTTCCTGCCTTTCTCAATCACATTCCTGCCACCTCCTCCAGAAAGGCTCACTTGACTGCTCCAGCAGGTTGGCCCTCCAAAGCTGCCAGTAATATACAGGCCACCCAGTTACATGTGAATTTCAGACAAATAGCAGGTGCCTTTTCTTTTCTTTTATTCAGTACTGGGTATTGAATCCAGAGCCTTCAGGTTGAGCTATATTCCCAGCTCTTCTTATTTTTTTTATTTTGAGATGGGTTTTCACTAAATTGCTAAATTATCCAGGCTGAGTGTGAACTCTCCATCCACCTGCTTCAGCCTCCCAGAGCACTGGGATCACAGACATATGCTACCATACCAGCTCAACAGATGGCTTTTAGTGTAAGTATAGCCCAATGAGTACCTGGGACATACTTATACTGGAAAAAATGATTGTTTATCTGAAAATCCATTCATGGCTTTGTGTTGCTAAGTCTGCACCCTACTCCACCCCCACTCTCTCCACTTGCACAGCAGAGGTGCCGGTTCCAGGATGGTGCTGCATCTGCCCAGCTTCCCACCTTGTCTGGGTCACGGAAGCCAGGAAACAATCAGATTGGCAGTAGGGTGATGTGCATGTACTCTCAGGCCCCGCAGCCACACTGCGCCCGCACTGGGGGTCCTCTCCCAGAGTATAGCTCCCTCTGCCCTGGCATCCCCTCCAGACTCCTGGGCTCTCCCCGCCTGCCACCCCCAGCACACAGACACTGACACCCGGGCCTGCAGTAACTAAAATTTCCCCTGTTTTGGGTCAGGAGAAACCTGCACTCAGGTAGAGGTTCAGGCAGGGGTGGCACTGCTCCTTGGTCTCAGGGAAGGGAGAAAAGTCTCAGCAAAACAACATGGTGGCTGGTGGTTCAGATGTCACTGGCCTGCCCACCAAGGGGCTCAGCAGGTAATGCACGGGATGAACTGGTGAGTGAAATAGAGTCTCATGAGTTTAACTTCAGACCTGGGAGGGAGCCCCCTCCCTAACCCCTGACATCAGCCTGAAGCTGCAGAATGTGCAGGACAAATGAGGGGGACACAGGGCAGGAAGAAACCACAGACCAGACTGGAGTTTGGGGCACAGGTCAAGGAGAAGCCTGGGACAAGGCACAACCTGAGGCCACTCTGAAGGGCCATCCCTAGCCAGCCCCAGAAATGAGGCGAGAAAGCCCTCACCACCAAAGGCCCTGTGCAGCTTGGAGATGCATTGGTCCCCCTTGGGGCTGGGGTACGACCTGGTCCAGTGTGATGGATCTCATCCAGGGCATCTGGCAGGCACTGATGCAGGCCACTGAACAGGGCGCCCCTCTGGACAAATCCATACACACCCATTCAAGGGCAGCCACCATCAGCCAGCTGAGAGGTCCCTGGCCAACCCTGGTACCCCAACAGGTACCAGGTCCCAGACTCTGCTGCCCAGCAGCCCCACCTCCAGGATCAGATTGTCCATCTGTTTCTCTGTTGCTTTGTCCACCTGTCTTCCAGATCGCTGGTCCCTGGCCTGACCCCTTGGCTGCTCAGTGTGGTGCTCCGGGCCTTTACCAATAGGGCCAGGCAGCCCACTTGAAGCTGCCCCTCCTACATCCAAAGACCACCGCGGGTATCTGAAGTGTGGTGTCCAAGACCCCACATTTCCATCCATCAGGCTCCACCTCCAGGAAGTCATGTGAGCCCCACAGCAGGACAGGGCTGTCTCCATACTCAGCCCAGAGTCCTGGAATATCAGACCCAGCCTTGCCACCAGCAGACCTGAGCAGATAGCCAGCCCTGGCTTTGTTGTCCTCAACTCTCTTGAGCCTCAGTTTCCTCATCTGTACAACAGGATGACATCACTCCTACTTCCCAATCACCTAATGACATGCACAGGCAAAAGAGGATAGATAAGGCCATACACCTAGCCGTGGGGGTTTCTGTGGCCTCCCACCTCCCAGCTTTACAGGCCAGGCTCCTGGTGCCCTGCCCGTTATGACAGGGGCTGAGTCCCAGGGGGCAACCTCTGGAGCCAGGGGACCAGCAGCTCCCAACCACCCGCCACCCCTGTCACCCCTGGAGAATCAGTGCTGAGAGTCCTGCCCCTGCCATCACTCAGCCGGCTCCAGGTCAGGGAAGACAGAGGGGACTGCTGTGCAGATCTGACTGCCCTCCAACCCTGACCAGGCCCAGCCAGTGGGTCACGTGGTGCACACACATGAACATCCCAGCGGCCTCACCACCCTTCCTGAGGCCTCCCTCATACCCCAGGTCACATCCAGCCCTGGAGCATTCTGCAGTGTCCTCATCCATGGAGGGGCCTCAGTGCCCATCCTGGTGTACAGGCAAAGCCCACACTTGCCACCCACTATACCCTAGCCAGGCCCTTTGTCCACCCTCCCTACATGTATGTCCTGCCTTCCTCCAGTGTGCAGCACCACCTGCCACCCATCAGCTTGTCTTGCCCTGTGTCTGCCCAGATGATGAGGCAGTTTGCTCTGCGCCTCATGAGTGGACACCAAGGACTGGAGGGCAGTGGCTATTGAAAGGGAGGTGGCCCAGAGTTTCGCCTTGTAGGACAAGAGATCGACAGCAGGCGAGAAGTGGGAGCAGCATTCCTGGGAAAGAGAAACATGTGTGGGCTGTTCTCGAGGAGCAAGGTACAACTGAACCCTGTTCTCAGAAGCACTCCAGGGACTCAGTACTTAGCATCTATGAGACCTTGGTTATTACTACTCTTAGGGACTCAGTCCTCAGCACCTCTGGGAACTTGGCAGTTACTACACCTTGTGACTCAGTCCTTGGCACTTCAGCTTTGCAGAAGCATAAAGGGCAAGAAGGGAGCCACCAGCAGGTGAAGCCGAAGGTGAGCAGAACCCAGATCCGCAAAGGCTGCTCAGGCAGCCAGGGAACATGGACTTCAGCAGAAGCAATGGGGAGCCATGGTAGGAACCTGGCAGGAAACACCAATCCTCTTAGATTCTAAGGACTGACATGCTCACTCAGCCAACAGGGGCTGCTCCCCACCTGCCTAGCCAGCCCAGTCTCTCCTTGCCCCCTTGGGAAGCAGAGGCTGGCAGGGGGACCCTGGGTAGCAGGGTGCCAGAGCTAGATGTGGGCAGGCAGAGGGAGCAGCCAGGCTCAGCCCATACCTGGAGGCTGGGGCTGAGAGAAGACTAGTTTCACACTCCTCCTAATGGAGCCTCCTCCCTGGCTACCAAGTGCTGGCCCCCGCCCAGGCGACCTTCTTGCTGGCAGGGAGGAGAAAGCCCTTCTTCCTTGAGGTCTCCTGTGCCCCCCAGCCCTTTGCTCAGCGTGGCAAACTCAGCATCCTACAGTCTGAGGGGGGCCTCTGGCGCCTGGCTGGGCAGGGGCACATGCAGGGACAGCAGCAAGTCAGCCCCAGGTACCTGGAGGACTCACACAAGACACACAGGCACCCCCAGAGCACAGTCATGGGGTCTCCAGAATCCCAGGGAGGGGAGAGAACTATCTTCTTGGGTCCCGCCCAGGGGTCCTTCACTCTACCTGGCAGGCTACCAGGGACCCCAGGGTATGTTCCCAAGAGACAGGGGCCAGCGCGGGCCAGGCTTACCTTCATACTGGCGCACTCTTCCTGCCGATCCAAGGAATCCGCTGGGGCTGGTGTGATCCCAGCGTCTGCCACCAAGAGTGGCTGCCAGGTGCCGGTGGCACCGCCTACTTCCGTGTGGGGCTCACCACTCCCTCCCCTCGCCACACGTAGGTGTCCCGGGGAGGAGCCAGAAACCAAGGCACAGTCCCCTCCATAAGGGGACAGGTGGAGCGCCCCAGGCTCCCCCCACCTCCTTCCACATGGGGATGTGCTGTACCCTGGTGTGATGACACTCCAGTCTAGGCGAGGCAGGGGAGCAGGGGAACCTCACAGAAACCCACCATGACATCATTTTAGTCCCCTCAGAGCCCAGCCCTGCCCCCCAAATCTCCTCTTCATTCTCAGAGGAAAAATGGGCAAAAAGAGAGGAGCGACCCAGAGAGAAACTGCCTTCTGAGGTCCCAACCACATGGTGACGCAGGGGCAACATGGACAGTGAAAGCGTCCGTGTCCCAGGCCACCAGCTGGTCCAGAGCAGCTACTGCTGACAGGAGGCTAAGGAGGCGCAGGACCACCTGAGAAAGAAGACAATGCCCAAAGGGTGTGGGCAACAGGAGGGGTCCATGACAGGACAACAGGTACTGTGAGGGGTTTCTGAGGGGGAACACGAGGGGACACCCAGCCTAAGGAAGTGTTTCTGAGGGGGATGGGAGGGGACCACGTGGCTGGGTGAGGGGTTTCTGAGGGAGCACAACAGGACTACCCATGTGGTGAGGAGGTTTACAGGGGTTTGTGTGAGGTGGTCACTCAAGGCAATGAAGGGTTTCTCAGCTTGGCTGGAAAGCTGAGGACTCAGGGCCCTGGCAGGACCCAAACACCAGATAGCGTGGCTAGGCCACAGGGGTAAGGGCACCCATGGTGTGGAAGGGAGGCAGAACACCCAGAAGTGAGGGGTTTGGGGCACCCAGGTGTGAGGTGATGTCATGGGGCACCCAGGCTGTCAAGGGTTGCTGTCAGCCTGGCACCCCTCTCCCCAGGTTCAGGCCTTGCACTCCCAGAGGGTGCCACATGCCCCCCGTGATTAGAGAACTGTAAGGTGGCAAAGGTGAGCAAGTGAGCTGGCATACAGAACTGCACAGCTCTGTGGAGCAACCCAGTGAAACCCAAATGTGAGCCCAGCATGTGCGTCCCGCCTGTAAAGGGAGTCTGGAGCTGGCAGTCCGGGACTGGTACGTAGCCAAGGAGCAATGAGCTACATCTCTAGCCCTTTTTTATTTTTTATTTTGAAACAAGGCCTCGTTAAATTGCTAAAGTGCCCAGATTGACTTTGAATTTGTGATCTTCCCACCCTAGCCGCCTATGTAGCTAAAATTGTAGGTGTCTCCCACCAAACCCAGCTCAGAATCCCTTTAACTTGCTGTTCAGACACCTGGTCTCATCA
>PVJO010014065.1:0-49561 GCA_004026905.1 Hystrix cristata
ATAAGGAGCAAAAGGGGGTAGGCAAGCCTCTTTCTGTCCCTTACATTTTATCCAGGCTATCTGCCTTTAGGGTGGGTAGTTCTCCCACTCTTAATCCTAGTAGCCTTAATCCTAGTATCACATCCTTGATCCCTGCAGAACTATGTCAAACCAATCAGTGGACTAATTTAGTAATCACATACTCTAGATCCAGCCCCACCTATGACCACACGAGGTTTTGGGGCAACACCTGGACACAAACCATAACAGCCCAGAAATCCCACTACTATAAATCTCTACCAAAGACATACCTGCTTATTAAAATGGCTCTTTTAAACAATTATTGATTGTGGCATTTTTTTGGGTAACAGGAAAATTGTAGAAATAATCCAATTATCTATCAACCAGGACTGCTTTAGACACAGGGGAATACATACATATGATTCCGCTGATAGGACATACCGAATCAGCCAAATCGGTACATGGCAACTGAGGTCAGAATAGAGGCTGCCTTCAAGGAAACTATAGCAGACCTGCCAGCACCATCCTGTAGAGCTAGAAACGACTTAGATTGCTATCTGGGTGGTGGCGATACATTGCATATGTAAATACTGACTGAACTGAGTTGTATACATCTGATGGATGTACTTCATTGTATATAATCCAATTTTGAAAGATTAAAAAGAGGGGAAGCATAATCGAATGCAAATTAAAACCCTAGTTAAATACTCCTTCACATTCACTATAATGATAGATGGTTAAAAAAAATGTTGGTATGGATGTGGAAAATTTGAGACATTTACACATTTTTGCTGAAAGAGTAAAATGGTACAGCCACTTAGGAAAACAATCTGCCAGTACTTTGAAAGATTAAATGTAGAACCACTATATGACCCAGAAATTCTACTTCAATGCATACACTCAAGAGAAATGAATACATTCATGCAGATCTCCAACATGAATGATCATAGCAATATTCATACTAACCAAATAGTGGACGCAAACACAATGTATTTCAAGTGATGAGTGAATAAATAAGATGTGCTATACCATGTAATGGAATATTATTTAATAATAAAACCACATTAAATATTGAAACATGTTACAATGTAGACATAAAAATACTATTCTCCATTAAAGGAGTCAATCACAAAATCCTACTTATAGAATGATTGTGTTTCTATTAAATATACAGAATAGGAAACTCCATAGAGACAACAGTAGATTGGTGGCTGCCAGTGTCTTGAGAGGTTGGAGATAAATGGGAATTTTCATCAATGAGTATGAAGTTTCCTTTTAGATTAAAATTTGTGGTAATGGTGGGAAAACTTCATGAATATATTCAAAACAACTAAATTGTATCCTTTAAATGGTGGAAAATATGGAATACAAAGTGTATCTCAATAAAAAGTTTTACCTCCTATAAGAAAAGTATATAGGAAAGTGACTATGGTCCTATAGCAAGAATAATAGTGTATACTGCCTACTACGATGGTTACTGGGGTTACTGTCATTTTTATTTTCCTCTTTAATAAATGTACATAATTTATAGCTTGGGAAAATTGCCAATTATAAACGTGTATACTTCTATTAAATCATCCATTAGAGAGGTTCTTGGATTTTAATAGTGAGCCTTTGTAGCAAAATACACATCTAAATGAATAAAAATCTTGACCATTGCTTCTCTGAGATAAACATCATTGATCTTCATCTTACTTTATTAAAATCCAATTAAAAGAACAGGTAGCTAAACCAAAAATTTAAATGATGGTTTAGTGATAAGGATCAATGTAACAAGCTGAATATTCCTTTAAGGATAAAATTTTCAGAATTTGTGGAAGCTAAGCAAAGAATATATCTTAAGGGAATTTTTTGACAAAATATAATCTGTAATATTTAATGAATATTTATAGACAAATTGATTTCTGTAAAGTATTATACATTATTTATGTTTACAGGTGATTATATACATTTTCAATGCCTTAACTAATGTTTTATTTATCAAAGCTGAAAAAAATGAAAAAGTATACCACATGTCTAACAGTCTGCTTTTGATTGCTAGGATAAAATACTGACATAAACAACCCAGAGGAGGAAGATTTGATTTTGCCTCACAATTTCAAGGATTCAGTCCATGATCAGTCGGCTCCAAGGCAGAAGATCAGGGAACAATGGCACAGCAGAGAGAAGCTGCTTCTCTGCCGGGAAGCAGAGAAGGAGGGAAGACTCCAGAGACCACATCGAGTCCCCAAGGTCACACCCAGAGAGACCTCCAAACACACCCAGAAATGTGCTTCACTAATCTATACCATCTAGCAGTCCAAGCAAGTCGACGGTCAAGGTCAGCCATCAATATCTTTGCCTTTTTCAGCCTCTAGATTAACAAATGATACCATAATAGTGTTAGACGTTCTGACATGTAATATGCATATAACCAAAAAACCTCAAAATTGAAATAACTCGTTAAGTCCATTTTTAATGCTTCTTAGACTGTCAAACAAATCTTGAAATACTATACAACCCGAGAAGTAATTAGTTCCTTTTTATTAAAATATTCAACCATGTTTTCACTTTCCTTAGGTTCTTTTTTTCATTTAAAGTGTTCAGTGAAGTGAAATGGGATAAGAACTTTTCCATCATCTAAAAATTAATATAGGGGCTGGCTGGGGTTTAGCTCAGTGGTTAAAGTGCTTGCCTTGCAAGCACAAGGGCCTGAGTTCAATCCCCAGCACCAAAACAAAAAACAACAACAATAAAAATTAATATAGTTGTTTTCCACAAACCAGAACCAAAGAGTTGCACCTAACAAGCTTTTAAAACTATAAAATCCCTTTATAACTTTTAAAACTATAAAATCCCTTTATAGTAACATCTAAGTTATAAGGATACCTGTCAGAAAATTTTTTTTCAAAGTCTTTTCCCTCTCCAATCCACTTTACCTTCCCTAACTGAAGCATAGTGTGAAGCAATTAGTCAGGTAATTTAGGGAACAAACAGCCTTTTATGACTTTGGATTTGACTCCAGAGGTCACAAAATGAAAGACATCAAAAGGGTAATTATTTCTTTCACTCTGATTGAGACACTAATAACAATAATACATTATGCCTTTTCTGTTTTCATGAGGACTAAATAAGACCAGATCTCAAGGGGAATTTATTTATTTTTTTTTACTTTTGAGTGGGCATGACAGTCCCAAAATGGACTTTCAACTTTGACAATGCCTCCCCTATCCCATATTAGATTCTTTAAACTAGGCAGGTATTTCTAATATTGTCAGCATTCTTCTAATTCAGTTGTCTTTTACATCACAGTTACAAGTGGACAGCTCGCTGACAGTTACAGAGAATCTCCTACTCTAATTAAATATGAGATTATTCTCTTCAGTGGTGAATGTTGTTTTAATATCAGCAAATGACATTCATGTGACCTTCTATGGCTCAGTAACAAATAATGTCTCCAGAAGTCTCTCAGTTACGAAGTGTAATAAGTGAAATTTCAGTAAAATGTGTGTTATTTTACGTAACAGTAAAATAACTTTGATGAAAATGAGAACCAGTATTGCCAAATATCAGTTTGTCAAAATAGATAAATTCTCAAATTGTACCTATAGAGATGTGAAATAATTTTAAATATCTGAGTAATTGTCCATATAAGGAACGTTCTTTGAGTATGTATTTTTGTCTTTTTGGTATACTGGTTTATATTATTTTATATAACTGATTACTTTAATCATACATTCATGTTAAACAAAAGACTAAAATGTTTGATTTTGCTTTACATTTTTACATTGAGTAAACCCCTATTTTCCTATATGCCAGCTACCTACATAAAACATATCAATGTTTTCATAATAAGAGTTTCTCCTTTTTAAGTTGAGATTTATAGATTACCACTATCCACCAATAACATGTTTCAAATCTATGGCTCATCTTTCAACCCTTGTCTTATTTCACCTACCAGCAATATTTGCCACTGAATATCATTTTGTTCTTAAAACATTTTCTTATTGTTTCAGAAAATTACATCCACCTCGATTCCTCCTGTATATCTTACCATTTTGCTGATTTTGCTGGACCTCAAATAATTTGAATTGTGCCAGTTCACAATCCTTCAAATTTTCTCTCTATGTCAACCCATCCAGTCCTAAGTCTTTAAGCACCAACTATATGTCATCTACTCCAATTTTTATTTCACTCCTTAATTCTAGAACCTAGTATCTAACTGCCTACTTGATGCTTGATGTTTCCTAACTGGATGTCCAAAAGAGTCTCAGACTTTGTGCACCCAAAACTGAGATATTTTTACATTTTCCTATCCCAGATAATAGCAATTCTCTTGTTCCACTTGCCCAGCCCAAAACATTGTTGTCAATTTCAAATTCCGCAAATCTCTAGCCCTATTCTGACCAGTCATACATTCTACCTATTTTAACTACAAAATATTGAGAATTCCAAGATCTATCACTCCCACTAATACAATTGTAACCAGCCTGGTTGAAATCACCAGCATCTCTCTCTTCAAAATTGGTCTTTTGTAGTTTATCTTCAATACTGCAGTGAGAGTGTTCTTAGTATGTACATCTGATAACATAATTCCCCTGGTCAAAACGTCCCAATGACCTCTCACATCACTGAGGAGAATCCACAGTCATTCCTAGGACCTGACATCAGTTACTTCTGTGACTTTCATTCCTTGTATTTTACTCTTACTTTTTTTACTCTGCTGTGAGCCACTTGCTTTTCTTGCTGTCACTTTATTCACATTTAGTGAGACATTCTTCCCCACTCTTCCAAAATAATCTCATTTATGTTTTAAATTTGAGAATTCTCTTCTCATATTCCCCTACTATGTGCTTAGTTGATTTAAATAATTCTTTAAATGGAATGATATAGCTTGATACCATTCCTCAACCAAGGCAAAAGCCACCAGTGTTTCCAGTAAGCATGAATATCTCAAAGAACACAGATCAGATATCAGAAAACCCTTTCAAAACTTTATTAGTTCCTTTTAAAATGTCATACAAATATGATCATGTCTTTTACATTTATATTTAACTGAAGGATTTTAGAAAAATATAGTTGAACCAGAAGTGTGCACAAATTGGAGGAAAAAATTACCATGGAAGTGTCTCGCCAACAGCAAATTAGAACCTCTGAATCTATTTCTTTGATTTTTATCACAGCATCATTCTTTCTATAACAGGCAAAAGAACTCAGAATGTGTGAAGAACGTTTGTTATTATCTCCACTATATTTCAGTGTTGATGGTTTTTTTGTTTCATTTTGTTTTTTTAACTGAACTTCTTTATACTAAATCTCAGGATTGACAATTGACAGACCACCATCTTCCTCACGAAAAGTGTGGTAAGATTTAGATTCAGCTTGCTGTCTTTATACATTTCTGGTAACCAAATAACCTACTTTCATTTTCCTTGCAAATGATGTCAATCCAAAATTTTACATTCTTGCTACTAATTCTTATTGTTTAAAAATAGTCATTAGAAAAATGCAACAAAGAGAATGAATCCATAAACTCTTCAAACTGTAAATTAATTCCAGAATTGTAAAAATAAACAGATACTGCAAAAATCCTCAGGGAATATAGAAAGTAAACTAGACATCTGGAACAGAATAATTATGGAGAATATTTTTAAAGTAATTAAACCCCAAAGTAGATGTTTTTTCATAAAAGACTGGTTTTTTCTTACCCTATTTCATCATGTGCTTTCACATAAAAATCAAGGATTTATGGGAGAATTTATTTACAGAGAAAAGAAAGAAACAGCTATAGTTAATAGAAGCTTGGTTCCATTCTTCACAGTGAGGAAACTGATAGTAACCTGCTTGTATTATCAGTGTTTGTAATCCCCCCTCATTTCTAGACAATTTGCACAGTAATTATTATTTAGCCTGAAAATATCTATGCCTAATCTGTCATATATAGGATTTTAAAAACTCTTGGAAAACAGCACACACACACACACACACACACACACAATATTCCTCATAAATGTAGCTCATAAATTTGTATCTCCATTACACAGTTTAAAATTTTGACTAAAGAACATTGCTAGACTATGATAAAGTAGGACATGGTAATGAAAAGGGAATGCATTTGGACTCAAAAGGAAAATTCCTGTATCACAATTTATTAGAATATAATAAAACTTGAAACACATGTTGACGATACCCTGAGAAGAATCTTTGGTGAAGAGACAAAGAATGTCAGAAACGAGGTAGTCCCTTTCATTCTCAAATTGTCAATACTATGGTAAGTCACTTCCCATTATAGTGTGTTTCATCTCCACTCTGAATTACACCATGCCTAATGCAGAAATAATGATGGTCCATATACAATATATAAGTATTTAAAAATTACATATCGAGCTATAAAAAGATATATTCTCCTATATTCAACCTTATATTTTGTAGTGAAAAAATAAAAATCAACACAGTGATTACCTCAGTTGTTGAACTAAATTCATTCCAAATTTATGTTTCAACACCAAAAAGTCCAGAACTGAACATATTTTTCCCATAAGAAATAATGCAAAACCAAATGATTGATTCTGAGGCCCAAAAAATTACACATATAAATTCATTTCTCCAGGACTGTAACAAATTTTGCAATGATTTCTTTCTTTAACTCTGTCATGGTTCTCACAGTTTTCCTCATAGCTATACTGTTGGTATCACTAAAAATTTTTTGCGCCATAGTTACCACATTTTATGCAAATAAAGCACAAAAAAGCACAATGAAAAAAGTTTTAATGCACTAACACAAGCAGTACATTTTGTCTGGGCTAGAGCAGTGCTTAGACTGAAGCATCAGTCCTTGGTGTGTGCGCCCAACTCTGACACGTCACTCACTCTCAGTCTGAACAGGTTTTTCAAGTTGGATTTTCAGTTTAATTTACAAATACCAAGCATATTTTTTTTTCTAACTTTGCTGTTTGAATAGTGCAAAGTTTAAGCTTAGAGCCATTCAACAACTGAGATATCACTTTATTTCTCAAATGATTCTTTATACAACTGAAGTTTGTCAAAATAATTGACAGACTGCTGATGTTTTGTGAATAATACAGTACATCCATGTCTTAGCCACTTCACTCATTGCTGAGACAAAATACCCAACTCCACAAGATAGAACAGAAAAGGGTTACTTCAGCTCACAGTTCGTAGAGGTTTCAGTTCCTAGTTGGCTGGCTCCAAGGCAGAGTGGTATGACAGAGGGCCATCGCAGAAGAGAAGCCACACTTTACAGCGTAGCAGGCAGGAGGCAGCAAAGCAGAAAGCTATAAGCCTGCCTTTTCCTTCATCTCAAACAGGTTACGAACCTTTTGAATGGTGCCAAATAGGTGCAGAGTATGGCTTCTGTCTTCAGTAAATCCATTCAGCCATACCCAGAATTATGCTAATTTAACTCAGTGGGCTAATTTATTACCAGGCACCATTAATTCTAGTATCACATGTCCTGGATCCAGGATCACACACACCATCTCCCAAAAGCCTCACCTATGAGCGTATGAGGTTTTGGGGAGACACTAGATACAAGCCATAACATTTTGCTCCTGGCCCCCAAAAGACTCTTGCACATCCCTTTATACAAAAGGCATTTAGTCCATCTCTAGGAGTTGCCAAAGTCCTAACAGTATAAGTACTGCCGAAAAGTTCAAGTCCCAACTATCCTCTGAGATTCAAAGCAAACTCTTAGCTGTGAGCCCCCATGCAAATAAAAAGAAAGTTAAACACTTCCAACATACAATGGCACAAGATAAACATTCCCATTTCAAAAGGTACAAACAGGGGGATAGAAAGGAACCCAAAGAAAGACCAAACTCCAACAGAGCAAACATTAAGCCTCTCAGCGCCAATCTGTGGTAAGAGCGAACTCCAAAGGGTTTCAGTGGCTCTTCTACAGCACTGTCGATGGTTGCAACTCTCACAGCTTCTCTCTTGGGCTGGCTTTGCTCCTGGCAGTTCTTCTCAGGCGATCCATGTTCCTGGCTTCTCCAACCTTCAGGGGTTTCCCCTGCACCTTTGGCTTCACACATTGCCTCTCAGGAGCACACTGCGTGCCCTCACAGGCCTTCTGAGATCTGAGTGGAAGCCTTCCAGACCCCTCAACTCTTACGTTCTGCACGCACCTGAAACCAGGGCCCCTGGGTTGATACCAAGTTCTGCCATCAGGTGGCACAGTAGCCCGGCTTCCTTCTCTCTCAGCTATGTGGTCCAGTACCTGGATTGTTCTGTCTCATCTGAAGGAACACATTCTCTAGGCCCCCACCATTCCGGAACATGGTGCTCTGGGCTCTTTTCTCAAAACAAAGTCATTCGCCTTTCCAACTTTGAGGTTGCAGTGGGCAGAGTACTGCTGGTTCTTGTGGTGCCCTCAGATCATCTTCGACTGACCTTACAGGCTGCAACTTTACTGGAGCTTCATTTCTGGCCAATCTCAAAATGACTTAGATCATTCTGCCGGACTCTTTGCTCTTGATTCTCAACATAGATAATCACACAGCTTTGATCTCAGTATCACACACTGAATCCCAGTATCACACACCCTAGATCCAGCCAGCTCTGAAAAGCCCCACCTGTGACTGCATGAGGCTTTGGGGGACATCTAGACACAGCCATAACAATAAACAAGGATGTAAAAGAAGAAAAACTTCGGCAATATATAGATTTCTCATACCACACTGTATTTTCTTTTGCAGCATTTACTACAAAAATAATAAGATAATTATTTTATATATTAAGGCTGATCTTTTATTAGATTCCGCTAGGTTTAGATTTCGAATGCCACCCAAAGGTCAGTGTGCTACATTGCACACTGAAAGGCCACTGCAAGGTTCAAGCAGGCCCACGTACACTTTGGGCTGGCAGAAAAACTTGGCATTAACCGTGCGATGCTAGCTCTGTCCCAGCATGCATTCTGCAAGAATTATGGGGTCTTGAGGCTATGATCGTTATTTCGCAGTGTGTCTCAGAGTCCCCACAAGGAGTCTTTCACAGGGCAGTTCATAGAGATGTGATAGTGAAAGTGATATTTCAGTGGAAACCCCAGAAACCTAGAGATGCCAGCGATGTGGAGCTGAGAGAAGCAGCAGGGCGTGTGTTGAACCACCCTGAGAGAGTAGCCATCCGCGGTACCACCAGCAAGCCTGACAGGCAGAGTTGCTCAAGTCCCTGGATGCTAGATCCTACCAGTGTTCCTCAGAGACTTTTCCTCACATCTCCTTTTTGCAGTGGGAATGTGTACCTTTTAACATTGGGTGTTGAAAGTTTTTTTAATTTATTTTTATAGAAACTCACAGCAAAGTTTGCCTTGAGTTTTAGAAGACTTTAGACTTTTGAACAATGCTGTGACAGTTCAGACACTGGTAAATTTCGGGGATGAACTGAATATATTTTGCATTTTTCACTGGGGATGGGCCTTTGTCAGGCAGGGGCAGAATGTTATCGTTTAGATTGAGATTATGCTTTAAACACCATACCTTCAACGTTGGTCCCAGTGTGGTACTCATGGGAGGCAGCAGACATTGTAAGGGGTGGGGTCTAGTGGGAGAACTTCCAGGCATTGAAGGCACACGCTTGAGAGGATGAGAGACCTCAGCCCCTTCTTTCTCTTTTGTGTCCCAGTCATGAAGTGGGCGGCTTTGCTCTGCCACAAAACCCCTACCATGGTGTACTACATTGTGATAGGGCCAAAGCAATGAGACTGACTGACCTTGAACAGAAACCTCTAAAACTATGAGACAAAATAAACCTTCCTTTTTAAAAATATTTTATTTTGAATCATTTTAATAATTAAACAATCATTTCAAATATTACTTATAGTTAGTGATAGCTATTGTGAGCTATAAGCTTCAAATGGGCTGATGTCTTACTGTAAATTCAGTACCAAGCACATCAGAAATATTCAATCAAATGTCTATGAATGTTAGTTAAGTGATTTATTTTAAAACGTTTAAATTTAATCACTTATGTGTCCTCTTTTAGCAAAATTTAATGTTCATTTTTCTATAATTTTCTCCTGTAGTCTAGGGGAAGACCTAAATTAACTCAGTCATGGTGTACTGGCAGCTGTCCTAAGCTTAGTGTTTGCAGCTAAAATACAGGGCTCCAAAAAATTTTAGCATTTCTGTGTCCTTCTAATTTTTTAGTATGTACACCAAAAAAATTAGCCATGGCTTATCTAAAATTTAAATTTAATTTGTTTTATATTTCTATTAACTAAATTTGAAAATTATACTTGGTAGATATCTGTATTTCCTATATTACTTCATTATAAGTCAAGGGCATTACAAGCTCACTTTTAATAACTTTGTTTCTGCATCAATGTATTAGTCAGACTTTCATTACTGCAACCCCAAAACAAAGGGTAGATAGCTTTATGAAGAAAAGAGGTTTAATGAACTCACAATTTGGGAAGTTCAAGGACATGGTGCTGGCACTGGCTTCAGTCTGGGGTGATAACCTACTTGGTAGCAGAGTTCCACAGCAGCAATATAACGCCATATAAGGAACATGTATATATCTTTATCTCTGTGTGGTCTCTGCAACTCTTCTTATAAAATCCAAAGGAATTAAGCATAGCAGCTCACCCTAGTGACTTGCGTACACCTAATCATTTTTCAAAGGTTCCCCCAGTGAAACACCACTTTTGGATTAAGTTCTCATCTTCTTGTTGCTATTACCATATGAATTTGGAGATTAAACATGTGTTTGGGGAGACAAAAATATTCAAATTTTGGTTCTTGTTTTCTATTCTTGAATTCCTCTTAAAGACTTTCTATAAAAGTCCAGATAGTAAATGTTGTAGATTTGAGGAGGCATATACAACTCATTTTCTTCTACAACTGGGCCTCATCTTCCAACTGAGTGGAAGCGACCATTGTTTTCTTGGGTATTGCAAGTAATGCAAGGAGCACATCACAGGATGGGAGCAGAAATCAAAAAAAGTATTGTGTGAAGAGCATGTCGGGGGGAAGAAAAAATAGCAACAGAGCCAGGGGACAACTGTCTGCATGTGTTCTGATCCTGTGACAGAGAGAAAATAGGGAAATTGTAGAAGAGAAGCAAGTCAGAATGAAGCTTTGATCCATAAATATTCACAGGACTTATGGACTGATCCACTGCCAAAGTCTGCCATCAGAGCTCTCTCTCATTTCCTAGGAACTGGGCCGGCTTAGCATTATTGCAATGCTCACTTGTTGCCATAAAGAACCTGGAAAGTGTGGCCTCAGCATGAACACAATGATGGATTTCAGCTCTGTCAGCTCATGCCTTCTCATAGTCAGAGACAGAGGAGGTACATTTCCTCATGGCATGTGCCAATGCCACAAAATCTCATGGAAATCAAACCAGCAATCCTTTTGCACCTAAGAGAACCCTGTTTCATATCTAGCTAGCTAGCAGAATAGATGATAGGTACAGAGGATGGATGGATAGATGATAGATAGATAGATAGATACATAGATAGACAGACAGAGAGTTTAAAGTCCCAAATCCCTCTATCTTTCTTCCTCCAGAATCTCTCATCACAAGCAACCTAAAGAGAGCTATTTATCAGCTGACAATCAGTTCTTACTAGAAACAGTGTTGACAATATTCTTTTCAATAGCCCAGGACAATCTTAGAGCCTTAAAATACAGGTAAAGTGGTAGATGTTTTCCAGCAGTGTTTTGCAAAATTGAAACCCCAACACCTTAAATTTATCAGACTATCTCAAAAGCCCTCTCCCCACAGCACCCAGCAGGCTTTTCCCCTCGCCCAAAATTTTGTCAAGTGCAGCTGCACAGCACTGTAAACTTTTTAAAGTCTATTTCTGATTTCTGACCTCTCTCGGACTACAATATTTTAGGTTTTTAAAAATTTGAGGAAATATTATTTTTTACAGGAACACTAAAGTAAATCTTTATTTTAACAAGGCCTGTGTTGCAGCACAAAGGTGTCAGTTTACAGGAGTGAGCTCTCCGAAAACCAAGAAATAAGCAGGGATTGCTGCTTGTGTAACAGCTGCAGGCCCAGTGCGTTGAGAGGCAGAGCTAACAGCTTGCTAGGAGTATTGGTAAAAAGATGGGGACAGCAAGAGTCGTTTTAAGTTTTAAAACTGTGCAAGTTTAATTTCTAATATATGTCAGGTTTCTGGCTTATAGAAGAGTAATGGTTATGATTTTGTACATAAACTTTGTAGAAATGTTAAATATTTGATTAAAAAATAGAATTTCAAAAAAATTCAGTCCTATATTAAGCAATTTATCTAGAACTATTAATAGAATAACACTAATAACTAATGGTGTACAAAGTATATACATTTTCCTATAAGGCTTTTTTTTCTGGAAAAGTTTCTTAGAGTAGAGCACATAATGTCTTAGTCTCTTATTTTCTTAATCACTGAAAGGATAAATATAAGTGTGAAGCTCATAGAAACAATGCTTACATAACAGAAAAATGCCAAAAACATGTACCTGATCATAATGAATATAAAGCTTGCTTTTCAAGGTGTACGTCAGAGGTGGTTATACATGCTTCCTCATCCATCTTTTGGAAGTCACATCCTGCATTTCATGTTGACCCTATATGTGCTTCACCACTATGTAAGGCAATGTGTATCTCTGGGCATTATTTGTTGATCATTTAAATCTTGTCACACAGTAAGTAGGGTATCAGGTAATTTTTTAAGTAAAAATCGCTTCCTTTGTGCCTTATCAAAGAAAATCAATGAAGACTGGGTAATATTGGCATTCCATGCTTTTTTAATTGTCAATTGTCCTAATAGTCTCCTCATAACATTAATTCTCACTATATCTTCTCTATACTCCATCTCTAGTTGGTAGAATATGGAAAGGAGAAAATTTTTATCTACTACCTCACATTTCATTAAGAGAAAGTTCTTTTTATTTCCACTTAATTTTCAATATTGTGCTACTTTTATCTATAATCATTTGAGTTTTATTCATCGATCTTAATCCTATTTTATGTGTCAGAGAAAGAAAAGTTTAATATTGTTACCATATTACAGGCTACCAGACATGCCAAAACATTATCTTTCTTGTTGGATTTTTCTTTTAACAAAAAAAAAAAAATTGTTCAGTTACCACCACTCTTTATGTGGCGATTTCCAGGTGACTCACCATTACTATTAAAATTTTGGTATGAATCCAATAATGTGGAAATTTTTAATTACATTCATGAAATTAACAAATTGTTTGCTAAGTGTTCATCATTCCTGGGATGCATGTTTCTGAAGAAATCTGTGAGTAGACAGGACATGCTAGACGTGGAGAATCCTGGACTGACAAGAAGAGTGATTTATCACAAAATGCCAAAAATATCAAAACAAAAAGTGGAATAGAAATTGTAAATGTGAAAGGAGACCAGTTATTCAAGTCAGTTTAAAACACTAAGAAAAACAATTACAGCAAACAAACACAAGTCTGCAAAATCATGAGACAAAATTTCCAAGATAAATCAAGGGAACTGGAGACTCACTTGAGAGGGAGTGCTTACTACATGTTTTATGTGACTCCTGCAGTAAGGTCCCAAAGCAGATCTACAAAAAGAGTTTTCTCTGAATGTACCCCATTTTGGATGTAGATGTTATGGGTTTTCATGTATATGAAATTACTTAATCTTTTTTTATTTTTATTAAAAATGTTTGGGGCTGGGGATTTAGCTCAGTGGTTAGAGTGCTTCCCTAGCAAGCTCAAGGCTCTGAGTTCGATCCCTGGCACCAATAAAGAAGAAAAAGCATTAGCAGTACATGATGATTACACTCAAGGTGGGGAGTTGATACATACACATAACACGTCTTAATTGTTGTTTCTGTCCTCTTCCCTCCTCATCTCACATCTCTTGGCCCCTCTTCCCTTTTGCATAAAACCTAACTTCCTGTTTCCTATTAGCTGTCATTTAGTTTGCTTTTTAAATGAAAGTAGAAATTTCGTTTGACCCAAATATTCCCCTTCTAGGTGCCTTCCTGAAAGATTCAAAGGTATATTTCAGTAGTACATGCCTGCCTATGTTTATAGCAGTGCAATTCATAATAGCTAAATTTTGGAAGCAACTTATATGTCCATCAATAGATGAATGCATAAAGAAAATATGATATTTATAAACAATGGAGTACTACTCTGCCATAAAGAAGGATGAGTCATTTGTAAGAAAATGGATGTACCTTGACAACAGAATGTTAAAAGAAATAAATCAGACATTCAAGCTTAAATATCATATGTTTTCTATCACATGAGAGACCCAAAATATCAACTATAATATTTAATCTTTACAAAATCTAGGGAAGGTACTTGTTGCCTCAATTTCAACATGAAATTACAGAGCACCTGTGTTTACAGACTTAGCCCAAAGTCACCAATTCCCTCTACTTCAGTACTCTCAAACACAATTTTATTTTCAGTGTCTTCAAAGTCAGCCTAAAAAAGCCCAATAGCAAAAATTTAAAGTTAACAAAAACAACAACAAAAAACTAGTAATCAAAGGATTCCTAAGGTTATTTCAAATTCGATCAATGGATATTAAAAGTTATTATGGGGAATGTTAATCTGTTTTGTCCACGTCCTGTAAGAACACTATACAGAAACTGACTACATCATAGTTGGGGAAAATCAAAACAGTCAAACCATAGTCTTATTAATCAGGCATGCTCAGTTTGTGGCAAGGTGTTCATACAAACTATCTTAATCTTTATAATAAGCATACAACCACCCTTTAATGGGTGAAAAACAGACCATCAAAAAAGTTAATTTAATTTCTCATGATTAGACAACTTTTAGTGGTAGAGGCAAGACTGAAATTAAATTCTACCAGATCCAAAGACTTGTGGTTAATATGCAGTAACAAAATTGCAGAAAAGTATCCTGTGAGTCCTTTAAAAACAGATTCCTAGAAAATTCATATTTTAGTACCTTGACAAGTATACATAACATTAGAAATTTCATATTTGGGGTTTTCTGAGATCTCTTAAATTTTCAATATTTTCTTCTTCCAAAAACCTCATGTTCAGTTGCCAAATGTGTCAAAAAGTAGTCACAGAACTAGAAATTAATAAATTCAAATTTGGAAATTACAGTCATTAGGTTGTTTAAATTGTATTTAATTTATGCTTTTGATAAAAACAATGTTAACCTTACTAATATATAATTTTCATAAAATAATGCTAGAGAAAGCTTAAAAGCTTACGTCATGCAAGCAAAAATGTTCACAAGGTTGTTCCTGTACCCTTCCAACAGATTAGACCCCTGGGAGTTGGAAGACAAAACATCAATTTTATGTCCAAGAATGTGTGAAAGTATAAGCAGGAAATGATATCAAATGAAATGCATTTAAATATAAAAAACTTGTTAAAAATATGAACCAATGAAAAAGAATGTTATCACATTTTTAAGGTGTGATATTCAACAACCCTGGCCATCTGCAGTAAAACTGAAATGTGAGAATCAAACAGAAATTTCCTCTTAGCAATAAAATAACATATGAAAGTTCTTTTGGGTTAATACTTAGGCAAGCGCCTCAAAGAGATTGCTGCACATGATTCTTTATCTCTTTTCCAAGGCTAGGGCACCTTCGAGGGGAAAAATTAGCAGGCGGCATTGTAAAGCAGTAGAAAGAAGAGAACTCTACAGTCTGAAATTGAGGTATGAAAGTAAATACTATAAAAGTACAAAAGAATACAGTGAAGCATATCAACTTATTATAAGACGAACAGTTCTATTTTCCTCAACAGCCTCTGAGGATATTATATAGGAGCAAGCGTTAACTACGGTAAATGTGCTTCTCTCAATGTCATCTTTGTATCATTAAAGAAGGTAAATTATACTCTGGCAACAAAAATAGGAAAACATGTAATACTTTTAAGAGAACACCTTTTTTTCCCCATCAAAAATTGGAAAGTTAAATAAACAAACATCCTTCACACATACTTGACCTTTAGAAGACAAGGCTCAGTTAAGGAAGAAATGCATTTACAAAATGAGACATCTTTTCAGGAATGTGCGATGTGCAAACACATTTCAATGAGTATGAGCAAGAGAAGGTTAATGAGATAGTGACATGCTGGGTCATTTTAAGTAATAAATCAAAATTAGTCCCATTAAGTACTTAACTATTAAATGTTTCCTGTGTGTCTTTTTTTATTATTAAGAAAGAGATCCTACATAGATTATTTTTTACATCACGTTAATTTTATCATTTCTTTTTGCAGTCATTCACTTGCTTTTCCTTTTCTCCTTCAGTCTTTCGAAGGCTGTCAGCAGAGCATGAAGCTCTCCCTGAGACAGACAAGTCTATCCTTTCAGTGATCAGCTCTTCAGTCAAGCAAGCTGATGCAGTAAATCTCTTGGAAGACAAATTTATCATTTATTACTGAAACAGCATGTGAGCTCTCTACTCAGTGATTCTCAAAGAACACAAAACGGCGTAAGGAAGAATGAAATTTGAAAGTTACCAGTATGAGAAATGCATTAGAAAGAATCAGGTCAGAGAGGCGAAAACTCAATTATAACCCCCAAAATTGAAATGGCAAAAATCTCAACTGACCCAAATTTCTTGGCTTCTACCACTAGCTACATTTATATTTGAAATGACTTGAAACTCGAACTATGCTGGCAGGCTAACACCTGCTCCCGGCTTTCCCTTGGGTGGCTGAAGTAATTACCCACCTCTACCTGCACCAGCCGAGGATCTGGGAATTGCTGGTCATGTAGAGTCAAACGTCCCCACGTTCTGGGGAGCCAAATGATCATCTGCTAGTCGGAACTGCAGCACTGCTGGCAGGCAAACCTATTAGTCCTTCCATTTTTGAATCCTGTCATGCTCAAATTTTTACTGGTCAATTTGCATTTATTTTCTACAGTACGAACCCTATGGAAAGAATTACAATTTATTTGAACTATACTTTCAGTATATGATTTTTAAAACAAGTTTTACACATGATTACATTTTAGACATATCCTCAATTAGGCCCTTGAACATAGTCATGCTTTCCACAGAACACACACACACATAGTAGAGAATATCACTTCTTTTTATCAGCACGCACCTGTGCCAACTCCGTGAAACATTTATCAGACTAACCACGGCAGGCTTTAATTTATAGTTCAGACCTCAGCCATAGATCTGTCCTACCTGGACAAAATCATGCCTAAGAGGAGCAGCCAAGTTATAACATCATTGTGTATCACTGTGAGCAAAATATCTAAGCAAAAAATTATTGAAACTTTGTTCTCCTGTTACTCACTAAATTACTATGGAAAAAATGCCTAATATTGCCAGTTCAATTCCACATTCTTGACTGGTGGAACAGAATCATTATTTCTCATTAAAGTCTATTTTGTAGCTTATGCTGATAATGCCAGCTAATATTTTTTCCCACATCTGAGTAAGAGGCAAAAATGGGCTGAATAGCCAAAAACATAACTGTAAGAAACAGAGTGATAAAAAGAATGCATGAATTTGAAGAATAGGAAGTTCATGGAGATCACATCATATTACAGGACAGTATTTTTATAAAAGGCATAGGAGTCACGCCTGCTGAGAGGAAGGGGATGGGTGCTGGATTTAGAAACCTGGGAAGAATAAATCATAATGTGGATACTGACAAAAAGAAAAACTCAACGAGTGTCATAAACTCATGAGTTATCCGTTTTCACATAAAAGTTTGAAGTGCAAACCGGTAATCAAAAATATTAGCAAAAAGTCTGAATTAAATTTATTAACTTATCACTATTAATAGTATTTGGACTAGTGAGACACAATTATGTTTATGCCTGGACAGTGGAATTGTAAATAGAATTAGAAATGGTGAAGTGATTTAGAGACAGAAATCTGCCCATTGAGTAGGACTCAATATGGCACAAAGAGCTAATTAATTTATGGTAATTCCACCAAGTTAGCCACTTTCTAAAATTAATATAACCTTACATAAGAAATAAAACAAGGCCTACAACAAGAAATTAGCCTCAAAATTAAATATCTAATTTAGTGAAAGACATGCATATAAGAAGAAAAAGTTGCACAAGCAGAACCATATGTAGAGAGAACCAAAGAGCACAGATCGAGGGATTTAGTAGAAGAAACTTAAACTGAACTTGAACCTATCCCTCTCATATTCATTACTATTAATAGCCTTTGAAGTAATATAATATTAAAGTAATTATTAGAAAAATGTTTTACAGTATACTTCTGTCATTAGGGGAAAACTGAGCAAGGGCTTCTAACATGTCATATGAACTTTGTTCACTTAGAGATGCATTTCTTAATTCACAGAAGAGCAAGACTCATTTACAGAGGCATCATGTGAAGAATACCTAATTAATTACTGTACTTAAAGCAGTTAAAGTGGTTACTGATGAAGTGCTCTCAAATATAATCAGCTAAATAAAAGTTTAAAGTGTCTAATTAAATTTGAAGACTTCCCACAAAAAATAAAGGTATCAGAACTTTTGTAATTGTGTTTAAACAAATCATTTTGATAATTTTATACCTATATTCTGCTTCAACATTAATTACAATAATATGTGTAGATGAAGATTGTAATTAGTAAAAATGCAAATAAAATTATAAGAAATGTTTTATCATCATATACACATAAAATAATGCTATACAGTGATACAAAACACATCATATGTATTTTATACCTTCATTTACTCTTATGTGTACCAAATACAGTAAGTAATTCAATCATTTAAAAATTAAGTGCTTTTAGTTTTCTTCAGTAGAAAAGACATAGTGAAGAGCTTTTCTATTTCTAATCGTGTAATACAAAATTTGAGAATTATAATAACAAAATATCAACTGTTTCAAGGTTCTGTTCACTGGTTACTAAGACACATACACACACTAAAATATCATTTGGCGTGAGCAGAGAAAAGAAATACTAGGGCATTTGAGATATTTTGTGAATAAAAACAAAATAATGTAGATTCATTAAAGCTTTCTAAATCAGCAGGACACAGAAGATAACAGGAGTTAGATTTGGAGGAGTGAGTCAGTGGAAGGACAAGAGTGGAAAGACACTTTCCATTTGTCTATATATTTTATTTGTCAAATACATTTCAAATAACAACTGTGGATCAGGTATTATCCTCCATTTTTTAATAAATGTCTCATCAAGGATAATAATAAGGTTTTTGCATCACAAAATGATTTGGTAACATCAAACTAAAAGTGAGTCAGGATGAACAAGGTAAAATAAGCTGCTACCTGTCTCTGCCCCATGTCTGAGCTCTCTCCTGGGCTACTGGCTCAATCTCAATTATCACCTTAACTGTGATCTTTCCATCACTTATGTGATGACCTAAGTCCTTAATTTCTTTATTCATTTGTTCTGAGTCTCAAATTTCGATATTTTTAATGAGTTTGTTACGTTAGTTGATAGAATTGTTAACCAGTTTTAAAGAGTATTTTTTAAACTCTGAAAAAATAGTAAAGACAATAATAATCCCTCCAAAATGATGTTTTATAATGTGTGATCAGCAAAAGCTGATGGAAATAGCAATTATTTTATGTGAAAAGATCAAGTTCTAGAAAATATATTAACAATTTCAGAGGACAGTCTAATATATCAAAACATAGTCAAAAAGTATCAAAGATTGTATACGATTATATACTTAACCGAGGTTTATAGAATAAATGTATTATTGACAATAAGTAAAGTGCATTTGTTTGTTCTTTTTATGTGTGAGGCATTATTTGTATGATATTCTTGTGTTATTCCCACATTTAAACTTTATAAAAACCCTATCATAAATTACTATTACCTATCTACATGTTACAGATGAAGAAACTCATACACAGTTATTTTCTAAAAATAACCAAGGACATTTAGCTAAGAATCAGAGCTGAGTTTGAATTAAGAGTATGGATTCTAATTCACACATTTAAAAACTTCTGGGAGGGGGTGACCTAGATGGGAAATTCATGAAAATTTCTTCATAAAAACAATGCAAACACTGGCAAAAAAAAAAAGTAAAAATCAACTATTCAGAAATCTGATTCACCAAAGTATTGCAGGACTCTATGAAATATTTAGTCAAGGGAAAAAAATGGCAGAACCTCAGTAAAAACAGCAATGTTTTGACTTTCATTTTTGTCCCTCTCTCTCTTGCAGCTCCATAGTGGCCTTTGAAAACCAAAGTCCTGAAATCACTGAAAAACAGACGCTCAGCAGTTGTGGGGGGAAAGATAATTAGTTTGGAGTTTATCAAAATCACTATCCCAAGAGAAGTAGCATATTCTGACCTGTTGAAATTCTCTGGAAAATCCTACAGGCAAGATTTGTTGAGTTTCTATACCAATATGAGGCAAAATCAGCTCTATGGCAAATATTGTTACTATAAAATGAGGATGACTTATAAAGATAAAAAATGTCTATATTATCAAGAAAATGTTATAATTACAAACATTTGCACTTATATTAAGGATTGAATTGTGTACTCTATAAAGATATTTGAAATACTAAATTACAGCCTTTATAATGTGACCTTATTTGGAAATAGGACAATTGTGTATATAATTAGTTAAAAAAAAAGACACATGACAGTAGGGCAGTCTTTTAATCTAAAATGAGTGTCCTCATAAAAAGAAAAGAAAAGACATAGAGACGTAGATAATAAAAAATCCATTGAAATGCACTGAAAAGATTAAATCTGGACCATCTCCTAAGCTTACATTATTCTTCAAATACAAGTACTGAAAGACAGTTTTGAGAGTCCAGCATGGAAGCGTAGAATTAACAGCATGTGTAGAGAGCCCTAAAGTATGCACCAAAGTCAGAGTCCAGCTACATGAGGTGCTAGAACCACCAAACCCCAGAAAAGTTTGCACAGGACAGCAAGCAGGTAAAATACAGGAAACAGAAAACGGGAAACATAGAATAAGAATCAAACCATGCATAAGCCCAAGAACTCTCCCAGCACAAATCCAATGATGCTACTGTTTGCAGCAAATTGGAGGCACAGTTTTCCCAAAAGGACACAGTCCAGAACTTATGATACTAATACCAGACAGATACCTAGCCATGAGCATGGATCCCAGCCCATGTCTGAAGAGTTAGCCATCCTGCAAAATGCACGAAACCTTCACAGAAAGAAGGCAAGAGGTGACCACAGCGATGCACTCACCCAAAAGACCACTGTTGCCAGTGCTCCTGGTGCTGCCTGTTTCCCCATGCATACATCCCAGAATCTACGAGAGTAACAGTAAACAAATTGCGAGACCATGAATGTGAAGTCGAGCCCAAGTCCAGAGTCCTAATACCCAGGGAAACGCACAAAACTTTCAGGAGAACAAGGCTGATCACAGTATCAACTCATAGCTGCATAGCTGCTCGCTCAGCCCAGATCCCACTGTCAGCAACACAAGTGGAGATATATGATCACTGCTTCTCTGGTTGTAGGCAAGGGGAGACAAAAGCACTAAAGATAAATTGGGGATCTGCAGAAAATGGTGGTGGAGAGAAACAGCCTGCACCAACTTAAAAAAAACCTCCTCTGTAACCCTAAATGTCACCAAAATCATAAAAATCTGAGTGAGCTGAGAAAAAGAAGACAGAGCTCCAGAAAAGGTGTGAGGAGAACAGGGTAGTGTTCTGGAAGTCTGTGGGAGGTAGAAAACTACAGGCTGAAATTCACTGCAGGGAGCAGGGTGAATGTGCTGCCAAGGAGCCTGAGAAAAACAAGAGGGTCCGGAAAACTCTGGGCTAAAGATAGTTGTCTGGAATTGGGCGAAGCGTTGGCCTTCCACCCAAATCTTCTTGCAATGACCATGTGAGGGGGACTCGGCAAACTGTCTGCATCCTCAGACCTCCTCACTCTCCAGGTGTGGGTCTGGGGCACGAGCATGTACGTAACTGCATTTGGGTGTGGGTTATTGTTTTTTTTCCTATGGTGATTTACATTGATCTGTTGGTTTCTTCCTCCTTAAGGGCTGAACCCTGAATCTTCCAAACTTGGGTTCCCGCAGTTGGAGAAACATGATTAACTGATTAATTTATTCCCATAAATCCTATAACATATTCCACTAATGTCTGAAACATTTCCTTCCCCTCTTCTTCAGTCCAAGCATAAAAATAATACCAACAAAAACAAATTTTTATTCTTTCCTATTTTTGTTTTTATTTTATGTTTTTTAATTTAACTTCCCCCACTTCTTTTTTCCTTTTATTTCCTAGCACACTCTTCATTGTTACTGTGTCTCTGCCTTCCGGGGTTGTTGAAAGAATGGAAAACACTGTAAGTATTGATATGATTGACTCTTTGGATGTTGTTATTACTGGTAATAATTCTCTCTTCACAAGACAAGCACAGACCTGAAGCCAGTATCATGGATACGTGGAGTAGATACCAGAAAGAAGAATGATTCCCCAAGCCACGTCACAGAAAGAAACCCATTTGCTATAGCTGAGTGGGCCAAAGATAGTCCAGGTCAGGCAGTGTCTGTTGATTCACAGGTGAATGAGGCTTGCGGTCCTCCCTTGTGTTCTGGTGTCTTATATGGTTTGAATTTTACCCCAGAGAGGCGAATCCAACTATCCTAATGATAAAAGAAATGGTTAATAAGGTTGTGAGAGCATGTGTTAGATATATGTTCCTGCTGGCTTTGCCACAAGGTGGCTCTGAGGGTCCCTTATGCTGAAATAAGGAACCTAATGAACCCCGTTAAAGTAAGTATGCAGGTTTACTGACTCCTGTCACGGAAAAAGAATTTTCAGGATGGGTCAGTAAAAGAGGCATGAGAAAGATTTAACAGAGGTAGATCTAGAACACACACAAGAGTGGAGTGCAGTTGTTCAAAGACATGAGGCACAATACAGTTGGGAACCGGCGATCCTGTATGCGTTTTGTGAGGTAGAAGTCTGTGGAATTCAATAAACTCCAGTCTTGGTCTCAGTCTTAGTGGGTGGGCTAACGGTCTGTTCCTAGGGAAATGCCAAAAGGCATGTTCCCCTCATGAGTGAAAGAGGACCAATTGCAAATAAAAGGGAATGGGCAGGCCCCTGTCTAATAGCCGAAAGGGAGCTGCTCATGTTTGCTGCTCTGGGAGAAGGACAAAATAAACGAACTGGGCTTGTGTCCTGAGGCTGAAGCTTTTCTCTAAAGTACAACTTTTTACATTTTGATTTCCTTGTCTCCTTTCCTTATCCAGTTCTCATTTGTCCTCTACTTACTCCATCATGGTTCCTGAACACCGAACAAGCTTCACTGACCAACTGGCTTATTTTGGTTTGTGGGCCCAGCTGGAGTTTTGGGAGCTTTTTTCTAATATCTGGAGCAGAGTAACTGATAAAATGCAACTTTAGGATAATCTGATCTTCTCTAGACTCTAAGTTAGTGTGTTTATGGAGGACCTCTTCAAGCCAAAGCTGAAAAGGATCTGGATTCTTAATGGCGCCCAGACTAACAGACCTGAGCTTATCGCAGTTCACAAGTTTGGGCATCCCTTGTTGTATACCAGCTAAAATGGCCTTGATGTTTAACTGTCATTTAGCTTCTCTGCCCCTGTATTATAATTCCACTTAGACCCTTCCTAAGACCCAAATAATGCCACAGTCAGCTGATTATCAGAGGGTCACACTGCAAAGACTTCATCAGAGGCCCGCTTTGCAGCCTTTATAATCCTTTTCCTTTCTGCTGCCATGCAGCAAGGAATGAAGATGAATTTGACATCTCCTCAGGTCAGATTAAAAAACCCTTGTTGGAGTATGGAAACCATCGGCAAACTTTTCAGGATCCTCAGAGGATCTACCCAATTCTTCCTTGCACCATTGAATACTCGTCACTAAAAAAGGAACTACCACGAGGACTATACCATCGGTGCTCATCACTTTTCAAAGGGGCAGAGTGGTGGTGGACTTAGATGTTGGGTTCCCTGAGCCTAAAGCCCCATGGTAAGTAGCCCCAGACCTGGTATGGGGTGAACTCAGGGGATAGCCCTTATCTCCTGAAGGTACTGACTGACTGGCTGCTGAGGAGGTAGTCTGTGGGAAGGAGGAGCTGGAGTCCTCCATCCCAACAGCTCCTGAGCAATGACTTCCAGGATACAGACCAGGCCTCTGGTAGAGGGCCATAAACAACTGAATATAAGGCACCTCTGACCATTTGTCTTGCTCTTGCAGTAGAGATACTGTTGAAATATGGCATTATATTTCAGACTGCCATGTCTCATGTTCCCCAAGTGGATACACAGGCCATTTGCTATTACACAGGAATATAAGATGATCTCTTTGAAGGATCTTAGTGTGGGAATCCTCTGAGTGGGGACTCACAAGGAATAGATGAAGTTGTTCACATGTAGGAACGAAAGTCAGACACCAGGTTTAACTTCCCAAGGGTTTAACCTGGGCAGGTTGCACTTCCCTCCAGGAGTTTAACCAGGTGGGACATTTCCTTTAACGCCATCAGGAGTTTAACCTGATTAGGCTGAATTCCTTCAACTCAGTGGATTTCTCCTATAAACACAACTCATCTTTTGATTGAGAACCCATAAATAGGACACCTTACTGGCTGAGTGTCCCTTAGCCAATTGAAAGAGAACAAGACCCATCCCTAGAGAAAACGTTACTTACTAGATTAAAACATAAAACATACACATTTGGTGAGAGAATCTCAAAAAAATAAAAGTCAGACACTGTGTCCTTTCAGACAGAAATGTATGTTTAAATCAACAGTACTACAACAAAAACAAAACTGAGTAAAAATATGCACAAACCAATACCACCAAACTACCCCAGGAGGCAGCAGATCTAAGAGAGGTTTGAAGACCCAGATAAGATGAGTCAGCTAGTCAGCTTCGCTGCTGCCTGCCATGCTACCACCAACAGTGGCTGCCAGCTGGCTGGCAGAGGCAGAAACAGGAAATGAGAGATTTAAACAAATCAGTTCCTCCCTTCCAATATGGGAAGACACTGTACCTCTTAACCCTGTTTTCTTGAGTTATCCAGAACCAACAACTGAACAAATGGAACATTCTTGCCTTGTCTTCTTCAGATGCACCTCTTGCCACAGTTTTGATGCCTATCTTTTTCTGTTGACTTCCATGAGTGCTCAGTACCCCTCTGACTGTATATTAGTTTGTATCTAACTCAGCTGCCTACAACACCCTTAGATGTGCACAAGGCTTCAGGAACATCTAAATATAAATCATGACACTCTGCCCCTAGCCCCAAAAGACTCATGCATATTCTTTTATGTAAAATCCATTTTTAGTCCGTCTCTAAAAGTTAGCAAGATCTTCACACGTTCAACATTGCTGAAAAGTCCAAATCCAAAGTCTCCTTTGAAATTTAAGGTTAAAAAAAAAAAAAAGAAGAAGAAGAAATTTAAAATAAACTCTCAGCTGTGAGGCTCTGTCAAAATCAAAAGAAAATTAAATACTGCCAATATTCAAATACACAGGATAAACATTTTCATTCCAAAAGGGAGAAACAGCAGGACAGAATCCAGTGGGCAAATATCAAACCATGTAGCTCCAAGTCCAACCCCAGGGCAACCTGTGACAAGATGTGAACTCCAAACCACTTGGGCACCCCACACCTATGGCTATGCCAGTGGCTGTACTCTTGTCGGGACAGGGGGCCCCATAGGTAGGGCAAAGACAGGATGTAGGCCTCAATGAGTTTTGTTGAAAGTTAATGGAGAGAATTACTAGGGGCAGCTACAGGCAGCTTACTAGAGGCAGATTCTGTTTCTGCATATTAGACTCAAGCAATTACAAAGACAAAGACAGCTAGACTTGAGTAATCAGAAAGACAAAGGCGAAGAAATTAAGCTCAGGAAGGTCCCAGGTAGCATGAGTGACATAAGAATCATACACCTCCCCTTTGTTTATTCCGTTACCATAAACTACATGTCCATAAGCCCCACCACCACCACCACCACCACCACGATAATCATATGCTCCAGGAAAGGACAAGGAAAGGTCATATGGTCAGAAGGAATCCAAGGGGAGGACTAAAGACAGCCAGGGAGCCAATCCAACTCCTGGAGCCTACACATGGAGAAGAAACTCAATAAAAGGAGATATAGACAAGAGCCCATGAGTATTTCACTTTTGAGTGTTCCCGATTCACCCGGAGTAGCTGTCCATCATCTCTTTTCCTTCTCTTCTCCGCCTGCAAATAAATTCTCTTAGTTTAAACTCAGCTTCTTTAATTCTTTATTGAGACTGGGTTTATGATCGTTGGGAGCTATGTTTTCCAGCAGAGCAGCAGCTTGCAGTCCACCTCTGGACATTATACTTTCATGGTCTTTCTCTTGAGCTGACTTTGCTTACTGCTTGCAGCTGTTATCAGATGTTCCACATTCCTGAATATTCCAAATTTCTGGGGTCTCCACTGCACTTTCTGCTTCAGACCGACAGCTTTATGCACTGCCCTTTCAGGAGCATATCCCCTGGCCTCCCGGTGCTTGCATTCTGTATGTGCAAGAAACTGACACAATATGGATGACACCAAAGTCTGCCACCAGCTTGAGCAGTAGCCGAGCCCTTTTGCAACTTGCTAGTGGTAGCAGAGGCCTCTGAATGCCTGGATGGCAGAGCAGGGTGACCTAAATCACGGAGAATCGAATCTTGTTCCCTGGGTTATTAGCACTCTGGAACATAGTGCTCTGTGGCCCTCTTCTCAAAACAAAGTCTTTCACTTTTCCACCCTTAAGTCTGCAAAAGGTAGGATGTAGTGAATTCCTCCCAGGTCCTCAGACATTCTTTGTATTATCCAGATCCAAAGTAATTGACTTCTTTTTAATGCTAACCTTTTTAGCAATCAAGGTCTGTTTTGCTCTATCTTACTGACCCTAATTTTATTGGAGTTCCCTTTCTGGCAAAACTCAAAACTTCTAAAATTGTTCAGCTGAGCCATTCATTTACTCTTTACTCTCAACTTAGATCCTGCTAAAAGCCTCCCAACATAACTATACCATAGCCTCAGTATTAAGCTGCCTTGAAATTTCCTCTTCCAGATTAATTAGTTCACCACACTTAATCTCATTCTCCCACAAAATCTGAGGGCATGAGCACAAACAATGCAGACAAATTTTCTGCCAGAGCATAACACACATGGCCTACAGACCAACTGCCAATGGAGTCCTTCTTCCTCACTGAAACCTCTTGAACCTGGTCTTTTCCAGCTGCATTGCAGTCAACATTCTGGTCTTCTAAGTTCTAGCCAGAGTCTCTCATCTAGCACAGCTCATGGCTTTCTAGGGCTGCTTCAGTCACCACTGCCAAGACTTTCGAACCTCTTCCCTCAAGCCAATTCCTAAAGCTTCCAAACTACACGGTTAGGTAGAGTCACAGCAACCCTCCTTCTCTGGAACCAAACTCTGTCTTAGTTACCTTCTCCTTGCTGAGACACAATACCCAACACCCACAGTTCTAAGGAGGACAGGTTTATTCAGATTCACAGTTTGCGTAGGCTTCCGTCCAGAGTTAGCTGCTATCTCTGGACCCAGGTTTGCTCACTGCCTGCGTTTTTAAGCAGATATTCCACATCTTCAGGTTCTCTAATTTCCTGGGCTTTCCACTGCACTTTCTGCTGCACACTCACAGTATTATCCAGTGCCTCTCAGGGGCACACTGTCTAGTCTTTCCTTTTTCTTTGCAGGAGCACTAGTCTTCAACACTTCCTTTGGACATTGGTCTCCAGTTGTTTCAAGCTCCTGGTACAAACTCTTCAGCTTTCTAGCACAGACTCACACTGTTACTCTGTAGTGACCTTCCAGGCCTCTGCCTGCTGCTGGACCTTTGGTTCTCCTGAGAGCAGACAGCCATTTTAGATTCTTCTGTCTTTAATCTGGCAGACAGCCATTTGGCTCTTGTGACTATGATCTTGCAAGCTTACCTCACAAATCACTTTCATAATCATACATGTAACATATATTGTATGTTTCTCTACAGGAATATAAATAATGTATCTACCAACTAAGAAAACTCTAGGATATAATGGATTTACCACTGAATTTTACTAGACTCTTAGAGAAATCAATACTCTTTAAACTTTTCCATATAATTGAAAAGTAAGGAACACTTCCAAACTCTTTCCATGAAGCCAGCATTATCCTAGTACTAAAATTGGATAAAGACTCAACAAAAAGAAACATATATACCAAGACTCTTGAAAAGCATAGATGCAAACATTTTCAACGCGACACTTGCAAACAGAATTTAGCAAATCACTAAAAACATGATATATCAACCCTGGTAAAAATAGTTATAGAAGGAACACACTTCAAATCGATGGAAGCCATGTATGGCAAACCTATAGCCAATATCATCCTGAATGCAGAAAACCTGCAAGCATTCCTTCAAAAACCAGCAATGAGATAAAAGTATCCATTCTCACCATGCCTGTTCAATATAGTACTCAAAATTTTAGCAAGAGCAATCAGATGACAAAGAATTAAAGTGTATATCAATGGGAAACAAAGATTTTAAATTGTATTTGAAAATGATCTTGTGTTTTATATAGAAGACCCCAAAACACCACGAAAAGTTCCTTAGAACAAATAAACAAATTTGGCAATGTGGCAGGTTAAAAAATCAACATACAAAAACCAGTAGCATTTATTTACACAAATAATGAATCCACTGAAAAATGAATCCAGAAACAATACCATTGGTAATAGCTTAATTTTTTTTAAATACCTATGAGTCAACATCAGCCTAAAGACGTTATTAGTGAAAACTATATGTCTGAAAAAATATTGAAAATTAAATTAGAAAATGGAAAACCAGTGCACATAAATAAGTACAGTTCATTTTACCAAAGGTCATATCACCAAAAACAATGTGTAGATTTAATGCAATCTCCAATGAAATGCCAACAACCAACAAAAGTCCTCACAGGAAAAAAAAAAAAAAAAAAAAAATATATATATATATATATATATATACACACACAAATAAATATGCCAAAGAAAGCCCTGATCAAAAAGCAAAGTAGCAGACCTCACAATTCCAAATTCCAAGACTATGAAGCTACAGTAATAAAATACCAAAGCACTGCACAAAAATAAACACTAACACCAGTCATATAGAATAGACGACACAGAACCAACTCCAGGGCCTTTAGTATACCCGTCCTTGAAAAAGGGGCCCCATACACAGCCAAAGAAAAGACGGCCTCTTTAAACAAACAGCGCTGGAGCGGCCACCTCGGTCCCGCAGGCTCGTCAGAGGCCCGCTCTGGGCGCCCTTTTCAACGCTGCCTCTGTGCGCGCATGCGGCCCTAACTCGGAGGAGCTTCCACAGACACGGCTCCACATGCCCGGGGGCAGTGCACGAGCCGAGCCGGCTCTTCACTCTCGCCAGTCCTACCTGGGGACGGAGTCCGGGACGCGCCTGGGTCCGGCCGCTCCCTACGAAGCCCCGCTCGGCCTGGGTACTGCGGCTGCGCAGCCCGCGAGGAGAACCACTTCACGCGGGCCTCGCCGCGCGCCCGCCCGTCCTAGGCCCCGCCCTACGACTTCCGGCAGCTTCGGGCGCTCCTAGCTCTTTCATGTGGCGGTAGTAATTACTACGAGGAGCGTTTAACACTATCCCTCCAGCATCCCACGTGTTGAAGAACAGAACACCAGCCACACGCTCTCCATGCTACCGTCCGCCCAGCTCATTAACAGACCCCTGGTTTACTTTCCGGGTCCTGAGTAGGTGGAGTTATTCCACTTTCTTAATGCATCAGGACAGAACACAGGCTGTGCGACAAGAATTCCTTCAGCACAGGAGCTGTCACCTGGAGGAGCCGTAAAACCCACTACCATCCGACATCTGGGTGAGTGTCTGGGCAGCCGAAAAGCACACGGGGACAGAAACGGGCTCACAACTTCCTTGGAAGCACTGCGCTTATTTTCATCTTGCAGCTAAGTAGGACCCTGACCTGACCCTGAACCGCTGTTAGAGTCTTAATAGGGAAACATTTCCCAATCTGTATACATTGTGGAAAACCTCAAAGCGACATTGTTGGTTCCCATCTGACCACACTACATTCACCGATTACTCCGTTTTGGGTCAAATGGTTAAAATTATTAAAAGTTCCTTAAATTTTACTCAACTCTCTGCAGGGAAACCACAACAACAACACTTGTTTGAGGCATTTAATACCTTGGAGTGTTCCCTTTCGGCCTCCTCCATATAATTGGCCATTTGACTCAATTTACTTCAGATATTTTATTCTGTTTTACACTGCTTCCATCCTAAAAATTGTCGCCATTTCAGTTGCCCACGAAACAGCTTTTTCTAGGACCTCTCACCCTCACACGCAGGCTCTTGATCATTGTTGTAACTTCTGCTGTTACAGAGCCCTGCACTGAAAGAACCAACTGGCCAATAAGTACAATTTCAAATCTAGGCAGGAAACTGATTGTGCCTACTTTGTACTTGACCCAAATGTGTGTGTTGAAAAAGTACAATTCACAAATTACTTTTCTGTGTTTTTTGTCCCCTGCAATCACGGGTGGGTAAACCCTCATTCACTCAAGTCCCGGTCAGAGTTTACCCTACCTGCTCCCAGCTCAGGGCCCGTGCGGGCCTGCGTGTTGTTGCTCTCAGTGAGGCGTCACAGAAACTTTAATACCTCTCCAGGCAACAGCTCGCCTCCAGTGCTGCCTGACCTGCACTCTCTGAGCCAGCTATGTTTAACTGAGAACCTCCCGGAAGCCAGGACTCCAAGAGCTTGTTGTGTCTGGTGTGCATGGCAAGAAACTGAAAGGCCTCAGGTGTTGACACAGGCATGCTCAACCTCCAGCCTGAGCCGCCTCCGGCCACGTTTCACTGAACTGGAAATGAAATATGTTCAAGTACAGATGGACGTAAAGTATACACACTTAACAGCAGGAAAATGGACTGGAGCTAAGGAAAATGCTTGTAGGGTTTTAAGTTGTTATGGATGAAAACATGTAAGTTGGTCTGGTGAGGGAGAACATCAGATGTGCGCCAGAGTTTAAAATATTCCTGAAACTGTGTGGCTGAGAGCACGGCTCAGTGGTTAGAGCACTTGGCTCTGTAGCTCCAGGCTCTGTGCTTTGATCCCCAGCACTGCACAAAACAAAAGAAAACAAACCTGATCAAGTTCTATTATTCACACAACACAGATTAAACTCTGTTCCAGCCATTGAAAAAAAAATAATAATAATACTGAGAAAATTGGTTAACAACATGAAGAAGAAATTTAGACCCCTACTTCTCACCATATATGAAAATCAAGTCAAAATGTGTGAAAAACCCTGTTATAAAAAACAAACTTTTAAAGTACAGGAAGATAACCTAAGGAAAACCCTCGAAGCCATAGACACATCCAAAAACTTCTAAATAGAACTCTAATAGCACAAGAAGTGAAACCAATAATCAACAAATGGAATTACATAAAACTAAAGGTTCTGCACATCAATGAAAGTAATCAACAAGAGTGATGAGATAACCTCCAGAATAGAAAATGTTTGAGCAGTTACTCTTTTATTAGAGGACTAATATCTAGACTATTTAACAAACTCAAGAATATTAGCCCCCAAAGAACAAGTGAACCAATCAATACATGGTGGTAAACTGAACAGAAGTTTTTCAAAAAAAGTACAAGTGTAATGTTGAGTGAAATAAATCAGTCTTGCAAGCTAGAACACCATATGATATCCCTCATTTAGTTAGGTAAAATACAAACAAAAGTAAAGGGTAAACAATGGATACAAAAAGACAAAGTGTTAGATATAAGCTAATAGACAGAGGGTTCAAGGGAACAAGAAGAGGGCAAAGAGGGAGGGGACTGGGAATCCAGAGGAATAATGATATCTTAAAAACAAGAACCTAATAACCCAAATTTAAGACAGTGATGCATACTCAAGATATTACAGTAACTTTATGTAGTTGTGATTTAATGTTGCATCTATGTGGTTGTTTACATTGCTTGTTGAAATAAGCAAAAGGCACAATGTATTGTGGTCTGTAAGTTTGTGTAATGGCCTGTAAGTTTGTGTAATTTTGGATAAATTTTAATAAAAATGTATAAAAAAAAGTACAAATGGCCAGGAAATACATGAAAAAAAGTCATTTTTCTTTTCTTTATTTTGTGCTGGGGATCAAACTCAGGGCCTTGCAATTGCTGGGCAAGCACTCTACCACTGAGCTAAATCCCCAAACCTTTATAATTTTAATCATTAGAGAAATGCAAATCAAAACGTCTTTGAGATTCCATCTTACTCTGGCTATTGTCAAGAATTGAAAAAAAATTATGAAAAACAAACAACCCTACAACAAATGCTGGCGAGCTTGTGAAGAAAAGGGAACACTTTTACACTGTTCATGGGAATGTAAGCTAGTACGATCACCATAAAAATCAGTGTGGAGATTCCTCAAAAAACTAAAAATAGAAATTCTATTCGACCCAGCTATATCTCTCTTGGATATCTTCCCAAAGAATTAAAGACATCTTTTTGCAGTGATACATTCATACTCATGCTTATAGCAGCACAATCCACAATAGCTAAACTCTTGAAACCATCTGGAGGCCCATCAAAAGATAAATAGATATCACTTTTCCATAAAGAAGAATGAAATCATGTCAATTGCAGGAAATTGAATGGTTATTGAGTTCATAATATTAAGTGAAATAGAGCAGACAAAGAAAGTTAAATATTGCTTAGTTTCACTTATATGTGAAAACCAAAATATAAAGAGTAAAATAAAGGAGCGATCATAAGAACCAGGGAGACAGAATTTTTGGACAAGTGGAAGGAGATCGGTGGAAGCAGAAAGGAGGCTTCTGTATAATTTTTAATCCCTTTCCTCTTTCCTTAGGTAAGGAAAGGGATAAGGGTAAGGAAAGAGGAAAGGGATTAAAAATTATACAGAAATTCCCCCAAACAAATATAACTATTATGCATTATAAACACATACTAATAAAAGCAAAGTAAAAAAGGACAGTGGTATCCAGAGGAAAAGGTATTATTTGACATTAAATCCCTAAATAAATGAATTGTCACAAAAACTTGTTTAGAAAATAATTATTATCTCTTCCTAGCGAATGACAATTGAAAAGATGACCCTTTTTGTTTCTAAATTTCTATATTATGTATTACTTAACTATATAGGTGTTAATGTTCATTTTCAAAATAGTCTGGAAAACTGGATGAATCATGATAACAAAACAAAATTTTACATGTCTTTAAGTGTCAATCTTTTTTTAAATTTCAATAAGGAATGTTTGGACAATAATCAAAACTTCACTATTTTGTGTCTACTGAGCTTCGTAAGTATCATAAATAAGACTAACTACAATTAGATCAAATTCTTGCTGTCATCTAAATATTTAATCAAAGAAATACAGAATTTTCTGACAAGGAAATTTAAAATTAACTTTTAGAAACATCAATATAATGAATAATTTAATAGTTATTTATATAATTTTGAAGATTATGATTCATATTAGTCATTTCCAGGTATTTCAGAAGAAGAATGCTATTATTTAGCAGAAATCTCAACACTTAAAATTGCAAGGGTGCTCTGTTTCAAGTCAGTAAATGGGTGAGTAGCTCACAGATTTTTCAGCTAGCTCCCTGTCCTCCATTCCTGAAAAGATCTCTAAAAAATTATGTACTTGAGACCCTGAATAATCCAAAATCACTGATATTCTATACAAAGTTTTAGCTGTGGACTTCCTCCTATAGGAAAAAATGGTGTTATCTGACTTTCTGTTCCTTTCTTTTATTAGATTTGTTTGGAATGGTGTCCTTTCTTCCTTATTTTCTTCCCTCCTTCCATCTCTTCCTTCCTTCTTTCTTTCTTCTTTCTCTTTTGGGACTGGGAATTAATCCCAACTTCTCACCCATGCTAGACACCACTGGTCCGTGGAGCTGCACGTCCAATCAGGGATGGATTAGGAATGAAATTGTCTTCTCAGGTTAAACGTGTATGCATAAGCAGGGAAACGCTCCTGTTTACCACTACCACTTTTTTCTCCAAATAGGACAAAAACAGGATTAGATTAGTAGCTTCTTTTCTCCAATGATGGGAGACCAAATAAGGTATCATTTGGAAATTATATCCACAGATGGGGAATATACAGAGGAATTGTTTTGTAGATAATTTTATTTTTTAGTTTTGAAAAGATAAGAATTGTGTTTTAGGACTCCTTCTGAAAAATCTGAGCTCTGCACAACATACTTCTTCATAGTTTTCACAAACTGGAGTATGGAAATATGGAGAATTAATGTAAAATGGTGCAAAAGAATTCAGTGACTCTATTATGAATCATGATACCGAAATGATATTTCTTCCTTAATATTTCAAACTTTCAGAATTTGTATTCTGTCTCCAACCGTAATGGAGTTGCACAAGAACATTTGTGAACTCTCTCTTTGATTATTGCTTTTGAGATTGCATAGTGATCTTTACCAGAAGAATTTCCAATGATTCAGACGTAAGTTGTTTGCTGTTTTAATTTATATATTATTTAACTAAGTGAACATAAAGCTTATGCGACATGTCTCTGGATTAATGAAACTACAGCAGTAGTATGTTTACAATTATTAAATTGGTGACAATGCCTAAGAAACAAAGCAAAATATGTAGGCTATAAACTGGATGTAATTACAAACCAGATATACTACAAATATATTTATTTTTAGAGCAATTGCAATTTTTTTTACATAATAAGCACATCAAGGTATATTTTCTAAACGATGACACTCTCAAAATCTTTTGCTGTCCCAGTTTACTCCTTGTTGTCTTCCTCTCCTAGTCACACCCTATTTTCATACGTCCTTTAACAAGCATCAAAACTATAAAAATAGTACATGTACATTTGTACAAAGAGAGATATTTTTTTCTAGAGAATCTATTAAATTGTGCTAAATCGGTGTTCTCCAAAATATCCTGCCATTCAACATGGTTACAAAAATCTTCTGGGTCTCATGACCAGCATATATTAAAATTACCTGTGACTAAGACATACAGCCAACCTCCTGGGCAAGTTTGTTTGATTACCTGCAATGTATCATTTAGGTTTAGTAAAACTTCCTTCATATATTCTAACTGCTTTTAAACCACTTCTTTTTTCTGTATTCATTCTTGTGCATCATCAGTGCTTAACCTTAATGATAATCTTAAATTTAAAGTGAATTTAACATAATATGACTCTTACCTAATCTATACTTTATCATGAATAATTGTTAAATATTAGTCAGCTAAATATATTTATTAATAATCACCACACTGAATTGCAAGAAACAAACACTGCAAATAGTCCAAATAGCAAACAGATAATAGAAAATCCTAGCTCAGCCTCCACAAAAAATAATCAAGCCTGTGAAAGTGGAGTTACTCTAGAAAAACAGAGTAATACATATAAAATCAGAATTTCAGAGTTAGAATTTTCTGATATTTAAAAAAATTTTTTACATAAGCAGAAAAGATTTGTTTCCAGCTAGCTTGACAATGTCAAAGCCAAGGGGTAGAGCTTTGTAAATGTAGCTGACTGGCATAGTACATAAAAGAGATATTTTCAGAACTTGGAAATTTGGGCTTTCATTTTCAACAAAGTCAAACTTTTCCAACTTGTATTAAATAGGTGAAAATAAACTTGAACCTCGATAAAATGGTTATGTTCAAAGCAAAGTCAAGCAGTTAGAAATGGGTGTTATTTGTCCAAATTATGACCCTGATAATAAACCTGAAGTATTTCTTCCTCTCACTGAGATAAAATCTAGTCATCTTTTCTTCTCCTAGTAACTTCTTTAACTCATTTGATCTGCTGCTGTTCAGAGGGCTTTTCTACCTCATTATCCTCTATGTAAGATAGTTGTTATTATCTTCCCCAATTAAATATTCCCCAGGTATTTCAACATAAACTAAAATATTATGCTTTTGCTTTCTTTTTTAAATACTGTTATTTCTCAAATAAGGTGTTACTAAATTTTTGGAAGGAAAATCATTCATTTTGTAGAATTTTATCATGCAATGACAAATACTCAGCATTCTTTCTCTCATCTTTAAATTGCAAAGGGCATTTATAACCCATTATAACAACTATTATACATTTAAAAAAAATTTTTATTAGTACATGTTTGCAATTCTAGCAGTTTACAGTCATCTTGGGGAATAGTTACATGTACAAATTACAGCTTTTTTTGTTTTGTTTTTCTAATTCTCTTCCCCTTCCCTCCTCCTCTGATTCCTATATCACCTTTTACATGCTTGTTGGTATTACTGGTCTTAGCTCCTGTCATGGTTTATGTTTACACTGGTTGGAATAATTAGGATCCTGTATGTGGCACGTCTTTATTCCTCTCACTTCCCCTTCCCCTCCTTATCCCTCATTCTTATTTCCTTGAACCATTTCCCTTTGGACAAGATCTGTCCCCTTGTCCATTTCTACCCATCCTTTTTCTTACACATTTCTGAACATCTCCTGGGTTGGCATAGTCCTCATGAAGCCATACTAATGGTTAGTCTAGTGACATTCTTTTGAGCCCTCTGTTGCTTTTTACAAATGTAAATGTCTTCCCAGAATTGAACAAAATATAACAGTACAGAGCATAGAACTATTTTTAGATTTCATATATCCACATTACTATTGAGTCAAATTTTTATATTCCCTTTTAAAAATATTGATCCCATAGTCACTCAAATTGCAAAAGTCATTTTCACATGTACTACTGTTAACTTTATTTACCTCAACTCTGAAAATGGGCATGTGTACCAAACAAACATATACTGTGCTTATCTCATAAAATATCTCTTTGTACAACTCCAAACTTACTCCAATTTTTGAGGTTATCATGAAGTCAAACATAATTGATTTTTTTTAGACCAGATTTTTTTTTCAAATCCAGTACAGAGATTGATATTTTATGTTTTTCAAATTAGAACATTTTGAAGAACATTCATTCATTAAGTTTGAACAGATATTACCTGAAAACCTCAGCCTCTTTACTCCATTATCTTTTGTTTATAATCTCCTTAATACTTAACAATAACCCACAACCATTGTGCTTATTTGTGTGTTTATTTTCAGTTCCTCTCACTGAGCTGCAAGTTCTCTGAAGGTGGTCACTACAACACTTCAGCTGCTATCTGCAAATGTGTAGTCCAGTCTTGGAACCTAGGATATTATTAATTTTTCCAATGTGTAAGATTTTTCTTAAAATTTTACTCATGTAGAAATTTAATTATCACAACTCATACAACCTAAACAGAAAACCATGGTTGTTTGAAGTTTTTAAACAAAATGAGTTTCTTACCATGTTTTTGGTACAGTGATTATATTAGTCCTTTTATTTTTCATGAGTGTAACATAATACCTGAAAATAAAGATGTGCCATCTATAGGATCCTGAGTACTTTATAAAGAAATGTTTGAAGTTTTTTTTGTTTTTTGTTTTTTTTCAGTCTACAATTTTGGAGGCTGAAAATCCAAATAGTATAGTGCTGTTTCTTGGGTGGGCTCCCTGTTGGTATCACACTATGGTGGATATCGCCATGGCAGGAACACATACAAGTGAGAGATTGCATGGTGAGAGAGGAAGCCAGAGTGAGACATTGAGCATTAAGTGTCATTCCACAGGAAGCACATAATCTCTACTGATGGAATGTTCCAGTGTCCTAAGGACCCCACCTATTAAAGCTCCCACTACCTCTTATCACCACAGAGGATCAAGCTTCCAAATATGAACCTTTGGGGAACATGTTTAAACCGTGTCCAAACTGTTAAAGCATTCCTCCCCGGACCCCAATATTCATGCCCACTTCACAATGTAAATTCCATTAATTCTATTCCAAATATTTCAAAAGTCTTAATCCTGTATCACCAAACCCAAGTCCAAGTCACACATGAGACAAAGAAAACTCTCCTCTGTGTGCTGCAATAACATAAAAATCAAGGTATGCACATCTGAGATTCAGTGACAGGTCAGGCACTGAGTAAACATTCCTATTTCAAAGGAGAAATGGGAAGTGCTCACTTGGGCAGCACATGTTCTAAAACTGGAACAACACAAAGAAGATTAACACAGCCCCTGTGTAAGGATGACATGCAAATTCGTGAAGCATTCCATATTTTGGGGGTTGCTGAGGGATTAGTTTAAGCGGTAGAGACCTTGCTTAGCAAGTGCAAGGCCCTGAGTTCAATCCCCAGCACCTCCCAAAAGAAAGCAAAACACTTAAAACTTGAAAACAAGACTCTTGTACACACCGTGGTGAGAGATGATCTCGGCCTTTGTCAAGCCTGCCGACACTACCTCGTGGTTGCAGGCTACATGTTTAATCTCTCAGCTTGGCTTTGCATGCTGTCTACATCTTTCCCTGCTGAGGGACGTTGCTTGCTGCTCTGTCTTCCTGTGGTCCCAGTTTAAGCTCCACACCAAAGCTCCTCTAGGTATTTCCCAGCTGAGATTTCTCCCAGTGGGGGCTCTGACCCCTTGGAATTGTTACAAAACCTTTGACTTATGGATGCCACCAAGTTTTGCCACCAGTCTAACCAGTGCCTAGGCCCACTGGAAACATGAGCAGCCCAGCCAGTAAGCAGGCAGCAGAATCCGCAGGCTGGACCGGCAGTGAGTTCAGGGAGGGTGCCCCAGGACCCTTCTCTGAGAATGCTTTGCCTTGCAGTCCCTCTGAGCCTGCAGTGGGAGAGATAGCCTCACGGATTTCCGAGATGTCCTCGAGGGCTTTTCACTCTCTCGTTCAGAAGCAAAGCATTCGGCTTCTTTTAATTTATTGTAGTCTCTTCAGCAGGCAGTCACTCAGCTGCACTCTTACAAACTGAGTTGCTCATTTGCATCCTCAAAAGCTTTGTTGCTCTTTGCTCTGTCAGATGGAATTTTCCAAATCTTTTTCTTCTGTTTCATTTTTTCTTGTGTTACTGACTAAAACTGGTTAAAGTTGTCCAAAAATGTCTGTGCTGCATCCTGAATGCCTTTTTTGGTGTGTGCCAAATGAAACGGTCTATCAGTTTTAAGACTGGCCTTCCACAAACTGAGGACACGGGCCTTCCACAAACTGAGCAGAGTTCTTCGCAATGGTGTGACAAGAATGTCCGTTATTTCAATCTTTGATCCAATTCCCATTTCCATTTGAAATTAGTTTCCTGGTCTCCTTGTCTTCTGAGCCTGTCCTACAATCTTCCACACTGCTATTCACAATATTTTAGGCTTTTTCTAGGTTGTTCCCCAAACTCCCACAATCTTAGCACATCACTTAATTCCAAAACTGATTGCACATTTTCAGTAGTATATAGAAATGACCCCATTTCTCAATACTAATGTTCTGTATTAGTTCATCTTTAGTTTCTCCACTAAAATATACCTCTAAAGGAAACAAGGCTTATTTATTTCACCATCTTGGAGTTTGACAGGCCAAGCAGCATCATTGACTTTGGTGAGCGCTACTCTGACAGTATCATCTTTGAAAGATTGGGTAATGGTGTAAGTGTGTGTGAGAGAAATCACATGGTAAGAACGGAAGTCCAAGTGGAGCACTAGTGATTAATTGTGGTCTCCTGAGAATTATATTTTAATCCTTTCTAAATGTGTATCCCCAGTGACCTAAGTACTTCCCACTATGCCCCAGCTCTTAAATGTCCTACCACCTAATAGCACCACATTATTTTCAAGCTTTCCACACATCAGCTCTGAGGGGCACACATAGGCTGTATGCAAGCCACAGCATTTCTCTGTTTAATATGAATTCAACTGTTTCCATTATTAGTACTGATCAGGTATTCCAGGCCCTCCACATTTTAAGTACATAATAGAAAAATATTTATGAATATTGGATTTTCTCTTGCCAACAAATTTATATTGAAGTGCCCTGTGTCTCTTCTGAGTAGAACTTTAATGAGCCAGTATTTTCTGGATCAACCTCTTCTTGAATAAAATCTGAGAAGGAAATGTCTAGATGAAACTTCTATTAGTCATAAGCCCTCATTTACTACTCTACAAACCCCGTTTATACCAACATAGAGACACATCTTAAGTGTGACTTATATGTGCATTATTAAGGAAAAAGTCTTATGTTTCTATGTGTCTTACATCTGTTTTTGTCCTAGAGTATCCTTTCAAATGTATTTGTAGAGCAAAATTCTTGAATAATTTAAGCAGTATTTCCCGCCTGGGCCACAGGCCAATTTGTGTCTTGAACAGAAAAATAAAAATAGTAACTTCCTTTAGGGCCATGATTGGACAAGTTTGTTGGCAGCCCCCTTTCTAAGCCTGAAGGCCTTGTGAGCCCCTGTTTCATCAGTTGTTGCACAAATCTGTTGTGTGTGCTGTGTGCACACGGGACATCACCCTCTGGAGTCTTTCAGGAAAGGGGAACTAATGTGAACATGTAGTCCCTGCCGCCTGCTGTGTTTTCAGTAATATCTTTTGTATCTGACCAAGGAATCCTACATCATCTTGGCAGCATCTTGTAGCTGTAGGAGACTATCTCATTCGTGTGAAAAAAGTGTCTTCACAGGCCCTTCACAATTGTTACCTTTTTGTCTTTTTTTCACTTCCTTCTTATCTTTATTTTCTGTTTTTTAGGGTATTTTTTAGTTTTATTTTAATGGTGTATTTTAGGCACACATAGTGTTAACATTCATCATAGGGGATTTGTACCTGTGCATGATATATCTTGCTGCTGCTTTTTTTCCGTTCCCCTCCCCTCTCTTCACCCCACCTCATTATTTATAAAAGCTTTGTTTCCACTTTTTCCTTCTATTCCTTATTTCTCTTGTCCCTCCATTCCTTTCCCCTCCCCCTCCCTTGTTCCCCTTGCCATTTGAACAATTTCTCCCCTTTCCCAATATAACACATTTTAGTCTTTATTTACACTTTCAGTTTCTCATTTGTGTTATTCTAAGACACTGAGTTGGGAGGGTAGACTTGTTTCTGTGAAATAATCTAAAGTATTCTGAACAATAAACTAACCATTTGTATTTTCATCTTTATTTCTGATGTTCAGAACATTGTGTATTAGCACCCAAAGATGGGAGAAACAGATGATGAAAGCAGAATTCACAGCAAGAATGTTATGGTCGTGCCAAATAAGTGTCAAGAAGGATGTCTCAGGGAGTGTTATAACTAGGACACTGAGAAAGACACGATAGTTTCGCACTATTGTTCAGAGATTTTATAGCCTGTTATGTATTAACATTAGCTTAAATTTTGCAATTTAAGAAATAAAAGATAATAGTATCTTCTTGGACAACCTACAGAATTAGAAGATGTTTGGGCTGGAGGGATATTAGAAATGTAATAACTCCTAAAATTTGGGAAATAGAAGTCTAAAAATCAGAAGATATTTTATGAGTCATTAGTGTATTTGAGTAATTAGTTATTGATCAAAACTAGCTAGTCAAGTTGCCCTGTTACTAGTCATGGTGCATTTCTCAAAATATGCCACTGTCTTGCTCCTTCTTACATTTTCCTTATTTGCTTATTTAATGAGTGTCCTCTTATTAAAAAAAAAACACATATGCCAAATCCTCTGCTAAATACAGTAACGGAGGCATGATTCTGTTAGTATGGAACTTTTGTCATTAATCTGTAAACTGGAGGGCAATTTCTTTAGACAGGGGCCAGGACCCTTCATAACTGTCCCTTGTAAATGATTACGCCAAAAGGTAATTGTTAAGAGAGTGTTTGGTTGGAGGTGAGTTTACAATCTTATACCCTTCTATGTGAATTTAGGCCCTTGTTAAGGCAGCAGACGATGGTATCATTTACAACACACTTGAAGGATATAATTCATGTTATATAGTATTTGCAAACAAAATATGAACATTTTATATGTCACCTGATTATTTACAAAATAGTTCTAAAACATGCAAAAATGGTAGGGGAATAAGAATAATTATAAATTTAAGTACATTTGAGAATGATTCAAGCACAGTTTTCCATAGCTGTGGAGGTAAGAATTCTTCTAGCTTCTTGAAACCTCATTTTCTTCTTCAAGAAAAGGAGATACTGATATGTCTGTGAAGATTAATCAAATTTCTAAAATGTTCTATAGACTGGTTACATATTAATTTTCTTTATTTATATAACTATTGAAATGAGGAAAGATAAATTTCTATTTTATAGAGTCAAAGTACCATCCATAAATGTTGGGCTATTTAGTTGGATATAGTTTAAAACCTCTACCTTACTTTACTTGATGTTTACAACACAAACTGTGAGATTCAAGTAATAAGCTAATTGTTATAGACACAAAATGTATAAAATAAAGTTAATGTGCTAGGTAACTATAGTACAATATAGAGCAACAGACACTATAGTGACAAAAAATCCAAGGAGTCTATGTGCATGTGATATATCTGATTTGGCCACAAAGATTCTTACGGCAGAGGAAGAGGAATTATTCCCCCCTCCCTAAGAAGCAATAGGAAATATATACTTTCCATCGTATGTGTTTATTTCCTAGGTGACCAAGGATGATACAAAGAAATTCAGAGAATTAGCTGTTAATAACACAATTAGTTTTAATATAATATAAAAACTTCAGATTTTAAGCCTCAATTCATAGTCTAGGGTACTATGCTAAAAAAAATTACAAATGTGAGCCACATAGGGCTCTCTTACACTAAATTGGTGCAAGAACATGGATAAAAACTTCCCCAAAAGAAAATGTATGATTTATGTTGCTCACAATGGCAAATAAAAGATGCTGCTCAATGAGTAGGGTAAGAATAACACAGTGCAGGAAAGAATTTTGAAATGAGGATATAAAAAGCTTCTTAGAAATCCTATAAATTAGTAGCAAAAAGAAAATATAGGTATAAAAGACAAAAAATATTTGTAGTTCTATTTTAGGTGTGTAAATATTAGAAACAAGTAAATGAGTGTATTTTCTTAGTTCTTCATTAATATGATGGTGTTGAAATATTATTGAGTACACTGGAGTTACCTGTGCCCTGGGTATTAGTTTGGGAAGATTGCCTAGAAGAGAAAATGTTTGCCTACAGACATTTAGCTCATCTTCAGTAACTCCAAACTCTGAAATGAGTTGAACAACATTATCCTTGCCAATGTTCAAGGTGAATGGATACATTCAGTATGTTTTTGGTTTTGTTTTGTTTTATTTTTGTATCATCGCTGCAGTTCCTAGTAAAAATAGGAAAAGGACAAAGCAGATCATTTTTTACATTAAAATTCAAATTCAGAAATTATTATGTAAGTCAATATTTCTTGAAGTAGAAGCAGGTAAACAATTGTAAGAAAGGACAAACCACAAATCTACCCAGCTGTCTTACGTTTCCAGGATGAAAGACCAAAAATGAAAATGTGGTTCTGCTAATGAATTTAACATTAATATGAATACTAATCTTTTTGTTGCTGGATACTTTTTCTACTGTAAGTATTATCATTGAAAAGAAGCTTAATTCAGACATGTCTATTACAAGGTAGGTTAATTCTCTTAACTAGAAAATCTCCAAAGGACTTTAACTTTTCCAACTACTAAGTAAGTTAAGTGGTCCAACTGAATTGCTAATAGTTACTTTACTACAAAGCAGAAACTAGTTGGTAAATCTGATCTTTCTTCTGGAACACTGGTACAAAGACTTAATTTTGAAGGCAACCGTCACTTATTGCAATTATACTTAATGCATGGTAGCGATAGTAGTATTATATATAGCCTGTATTTTTCCCAGTGGTGGCTGCCTTTGTTATTATCTTCCTCATGTGCAGACACAAAGAGTCTGCTATTAGTAATAAAACATGTAGTGACAAAGTACATGGAATCCCTTATTCATAAGTGCAAGAAAGGCTTATTTGTAACATTGATGGAATCTAAGGAGTTTTCTTTCATATAGGCCATCCTGTTACAATAGGCAAACATCAGGTTTTCTATACATAGCGTGTGATTCGCTGAATGTGGTTATTTCACTTTTCTAAAAGTGCAGACACTGGTGTAGACACATTGGAACAATTAGAATGGCTAAGATCCATTAAAGCTGTTTGTTTTAGCTCTACCTAAGCATTTGATGAATTTTTATTTGTATGTAGAATCCTGTGTCCAATTCTTATCCCTCTTCTCATACCACTGGAAATTTCCCATTCATTGTTTACTTCAGTGTTTGTCATTAGTATTTAATAAGTATTCAGCAAAGTGCAAAACACCAGGGACAAAAAGATGAATAAAACATGGTATCTTATCTCAAAGAGTTTACAATTCTTTTAATAAGATAGACTTGCATAGATAATTGTGATATAGGGACCCAGAAGACGTTATACTGAGGCTGACTTGGAGCTGAAACTTAAGCATTCATGATGTTCTACCTCATTGAAATAAGTCAATTCAGTACAAGAAGAGTTAGAAATATTCATTATACAGAATTATCTGACAGTGCTAACTGAGACACAGACTGGGCAAAAAAAAGTGGAAAGATTATATGTAAAATGAAGACTTTGAGCTGTATGTACAAGGAGAATCCTGTATGGACAATAATCAGTTGCCAATAGGACGACTAGGACTTGCAAGTCAAGTAGTGAGTTTAACCGGGGAAAATAGGATGCATATGTTATATGAGCTGGTGATTGCAGAGGAACCACAAAGGAATCTATCAAAGTGATTCATGGTAGCTTCATTAAAAGAAGACAAAAAGAGGAAAGAAGTAAGGAAAAATATTCCATTGAAGAAATAGAGAATTATTACAACTATTTAAATAATTTCATTAAAAAGTATGACCTGTCTACTAATTAACCACTACTCTCTGTTATCTTACAGAAATGGCAACAGAAAAAATGTAGAGACTGCAGTGAATGTGAAGACTCATGCCTGTGTCTCATTTCTACGTGTCTCTTTTTATCCTCATTTTATGCTCACAATGTCAATACAAATGTGAGTGTCATGGTCCACAGCTCTGACTGCTGCTCGGAAATAAAGAAATGATCACAAAAGATACTGAAGCAGAAAAGGATACAGGTGGAGTGTTTGAAGTTGCCAAGCTGTGAAAAGAAAATTAGGAAAGAATTTTTCTTAGGGCTTCTAATTCCACTACAAGCATTAAGTAATGGTTAATATGTAATGAAAAACAACTGAAAGATGAAAATGCAAGTATTGCATTTGTCTTAGAGTATGAGAAAAAGTTAAGGTAATATAGGGGAGAGGAAAGGATGAACAATAAATGTGAAGAACTAAAAGCAAATAAGAACTGTGTTTAGAAATTATTTGTATCATTGCTTCAGGAGTATCACGCATATGATAATTTGTTTACAACAGCCAAATGTTATCAAACAACTCTCTCCCCCGCCCCCATTCTTTGAGGTTCTGGGTATTGAACCTAGGGCCTCACTTATACTATGCAAATATTCTACCAGTGAGCTATACCACAAGCTGTTTTTTAAAGTTTTTATTTTGAGAAAGAGTCATGCTGTGTTGCCTGATCTGGGCTTAAACTTGTGATCCTCCTCAGTCTCATGAGTAGCTGGATTTACAAACAAGCTCCACCACACCCAGAAAAATATTAAGTTTTTATGCATTGAGTATGATGTCTCAAACATATCACCCACTGCACTACTCTTCACAACCCATTAGTTAAATATTTATACATTTTAGATATCTTTTATCATAAATTTAAAATGCAAATGTCTACTTCCTCTTTTATGTTATTCCTTATGAAAAGAAATGGTCACAATAATTATTTCCACAAGAGAATATTTTAACATTGACCTCAAACATTCAAAACTCTATACACATTCAAAACAAACATACACATTTAAGCAAATTAAGTTTTTAACTTGAGACAATCTTTGTGGACTGCTAGTATCCCTAAGATAATTCCCTTCTGGTTGTAACTTTCTAGTGACTAGGAATCCAGTATCTTCTCTCTGACAGGCAGTCAGAGAGAGGACTCAGAGTAGGGGATGACTAATTCCACTCTTGTGGTGCTGGAGAGGGGCAAGGTGTTAAGCAGGGTCTTAATAGGATGCCATTGTTCATGGAACTTGCATGCCTGTGATGAAATCAGTTTTTGGCTCAGCCTCGAGCAGCAAGAAAATGCGGAAGATTGGCTGCTGCCAATACAAGTGTGGTTGGCATCATACGAGGGACATGGGAAGAAAGCAGGGAATTAAGATTGCAATTATCATTCAAATAATCAGTGGGGCTTAGGCTCATACATATGTGCACACAGGGAGGTCTGTGAATATATGTGGGTTCCGAGGCACAGCACATGAATGTGCATAGTGACAAGTTGGAATGAGATGGAAGAGGAAAATAAACTTGTTTGATCTCCTTAAGGCTCTTATGTCTCTCCTTACTCTTACTTCTCCTAGACTGTCACAATTCACTATCATAGTCTCTAGTATTGTCCTCTCTTATTTCATTTTGTGCAGACTCTTTAGCTTCCATTGACTGCACTGTCTTGGAAATCTGTTTTCTATTTACATAACCATCTATCTATCTACCTACCTATCTTCCCACCTGCCAATCACTTAATCGGTATAGTTCTACCATGTATCTTTTCTGTGCATCTAAATTATATCAAAAAAAAAAGGGAGAAGTAGAGTTAGGGGAATATAGATTTATTTCATATTTTATTATCATTAATATTTATCATAGAATAATACCTTTTAAAGGCATGAATACTGTGGTTAGAAATGGAAGGAAAATGTAATGGAGTTTTGATAGGGAAATGAAAGAACATGCTCTGAAACAGAAACTAATAGAAGTTGAAAGAGAAGAACATAGGTCAAACCTTGGAGAAAGTTCAAATATCCAGGATGCAAGTATAATCCAGAGGATTCACAAAAACCACATCTTCATGAACCAAAAGCCAACTTCAGATTTCTGGAAATTCTTCTCTGGCCCAAATTTTCACTCTAGTTCAGATTTTAAGCAACCATCACATTGAATGAAACCCACGAGTCCTGAATTTTCCCCAATCTATGACCTATTCTCATATTTTCAAGTTGTTTGCTGTGCCTCATTACCAAAGGACGGATAACCTTTTGTGCAAGTGCCACACTGGTGAAGAAGGAATGGAAGAATGTCTATTTCCAATCGCTGCATCCAGATTTATAGCAGATCTCATTTCTGATAAGATGATGCTTATTGTGGTCACTGGAATCTTTAGATATACAGTTATCTTTGGTTTAGGTGCCTACTCAGAAAATTCAAAAGGATTTTGTAAAGCAACTAGGTTTTATATGTCAATTAAAACCCTCAATTTTTATTCCATCACCTTTGCAAATTGTTTTATTTATGACCACAGATTTAATTTTTTTCTGTATCCCAGTAATCCTTTCTTAAGATCACTATTATCATTTCATCTAAATTGTACTTCAGATCACTGGGTAGCCCTCCCAAACTTTTCATCCAAATGCTTACTTAATACTATACTTGGATATCTCAAAGGATACTGTACCTTGAACATACAGAATCAAGTTCATTAGTCTCTCCTCAAATGTGGTATATTTAATTTTCCTCTAAGTTAATGAATGAATACAAACAGTTATATGAGATTGAAACCTAACAATTTTTAAAACCTCATATAATTGACCATATTACAGATAGTCCTTGTTTAATAACCTACCTGTTTAATAACTGTTCAGACTTACAACCCACTGCTTGGGCTTATGACCTGTCTTTTTTGTCTGTACATCTTGTTTATACATCTTGTTTATAAAGCCTCTATTTCCTTTTTTGTATACCTTGTTTATACAGTACTGTAATTTTTGCTGATTATATTGCATAGTACAGTACTGCAGTTTTATATTCTGTTATACATTACAATAATGCGTGTATGAGTTATGCAAATAGAAGTGAAGTCATCAAGTTGGAGTTTCTTTGAACAATTTCTTTGTTCTGAATATTATGTATACTATATACAAGTCCTCATTTGGCGACCAAATCATTTAACAATCCAGTTGTGGGAACATTACTCAATCATTAAACGAGGAATATTTGCATTATTTAATTTTTACTAGCTAACACATACCACTGAACAAATGCAAGATGTATTTTGAAATAAATTCCATATATTACTCTTAGTCATGCCTTGCAAAAAAGCAAGTGTTAATAATTTTACATATAGAAAGAAATATGGCAAAATCGAGTAATTTGCCCAAGATCTCAAAGCAAGTGAACGTCACTCCTTGGGGCCAAAATTCTTAAGTATTGCTCCAGCCTGCATGTTCTCGCTCATCACAGGCCACTGGCTTTCCTACGTGCAGTACCAACTAAGCTTTGTTAACAGTACACCGTGTGTCAGGAGTTGAATTAAGTCCCTGATAGGTATTATTTTCTTTAAAACTTAATGTCAACCTAATAGGTATAACAGTTATTCTTGTGTTACAGACAAGGACATCAAGGTATGATTTTCATGACAGTTCTTACCTACTCAGCTGTGGTGACACAAATAAAAATCTGTCACTTTATTTCTATAGCCCATTCTTAACAGCCGGAAAACTTGACACTTTTCAAGAACCCTTACTACAAAAATAAAATAACTAAGTTTTCAATCAATGAAAAATGACATTTAAAGACTACAAAAGCATTTGTATGCATAAGCAAAAGTTCTGTCAAGTATGTTATTAAATATAGAAAACAAATCTACAGTAAAATTTGAGTTCATTCATCCTATCCTCTTATGCCAAGGGTTTATAAACATGTATGTGGTCAGCTTTATTTTGAAAAAACTAGATTTTCTACTGATGATCCTAAATTAAATAATAAACCTTTTTCAGTACATTTCCTTAAATTTTCAGTTATTCATAAAAAAATTTGAAGGATTTGACAGCTGTAGAATTACACGTTTCTCTGACTTTTAGAGCATGAACTGATGCTTTGAAATTTTTCCTCTAATTTGTTCTTTTAGTGAGTTAGAATGCTTTAAGTTCCTCCCCACTCACAACTTGGAAAAGTAAATTACAATCCATGCATCACCTTGGAAGCACATTTTATTTGAATAATAATCGTTCTTTTTTCGACAACATATGCCATTCTATTCTTTTAAAAATGCTTTCAAACAGTTCATAAAAGGCTGCAAATGTAGACATCATCAAAAGCTTTTTTCTATCCTTGTTTCATTTTTATGACTGGAGATCAAGAAATATATGTATTAAATTATCCTTTGTTAATGATTTCACAATGAGGCCTAATTCTTGGTTGCTCTGAAAATAAAGACTTTGGGGGGGATAATAAATTAAAAGCATATTTTCAAATTTGCTACTCTCCAGTTATTTTTGTAATTGCAATAGCAATAAAACTTTATATGAATCTCCTGCAGCAGAGTTAAGACACAGATCATTTTAAAACATAGATATTAATTTTATTTTAAGAAATATCCTGAGGTTTGAATTTTCTAGTATCCCTGGATTTTAAAAATGTTAAAAATCAACTCATGATCCTAGAATAAATGTATTTGAATTTAACGAAAAACTGGCTGGATTTCTACATTATACTCATCAGTTTTGTTTTGGAAAGAATGCCTAAAAGGAAGAGCAGTTAAGGTGAATGTTCAAAATCCAAATGAACTCACTTGGTATTTTATTAGCTGTTTCAGATTCAAAGACTTCCACTGTGAGACCACATCAAAAAGATTTATCCTTGATCTCTCTGGTGCAGTAAACAATGGGTGGTTCTGCCCCAGCAGTGGT
>PVJO010014066.1:0-25524 GCA_004026905.1 Hystrix cristata
CTGCCCATTTCAATACAAAATACAAACTCTGGACTCTGTCTCCACTGAAAGGTAGCTTGTTTATTAGCGTGCCCTGGGCCCTGAATTAAATCTCCAATATGGAGGGATAGAAGAAAATTATTCAGTGGAGGTCTTACTTTGAGATTTGTATTTTATTCTTTTGGCATGCTGTTGGACAGCAGTAATGAGTCACTTGCTGTGTCAGCAACAGGACACTGATGTTAATCGCCAGTGATTTACAGTGTGCTGTACTCAGTGAAGTGCATGAGCTATTTAGTATTTTATTATGAATTTTGTATTGTATTGCATATATTTCTCCAAACACAGATCAAAGCAGGCATGCTGAACAGCTTTAAAGGATCCAAGGCTTAGCAGTGATGTTTGCTTGATCAAGTGTATCCTGCACATTTTCAGCTCCCTTTGGGTTGATCATGACATTCTGCCTTTCTAACTCAAGTAGAGTCTCTAGACTTACTCCTTGAACTCTTCGCAAAGTCCTCTGTAGAACATAATACTCATCAGATTGTTTCTTGTCTTGAGTGCTGTGTTAATCAGGTTCTCTAGAGCAACTGAATCGGGAGAACAATGTGAGTAGAGTTTGGAAAAGGAAATGAGCACTGCTCTGGATTTTGGGGTTTTTTTTCCCTTTGCTTTGATTTCGTTTGGGTTTTTTTAGTTATAAAGAGGTGCCCCACTCTGATCATATTGTCTGGTTTGCATCAGCAGGACAATGAGATAGGAGGTTTTCAATGATCAGACAAAGGGCTGAGCAATTTGAATACAAGCCACCAAGCGTGTGCAAGACTGAAGAGAAAACACTTCCATTTCTAGTTCTACTTTAAGCTGATTTTTGGAAATCCTTCTAATTGTTTTAACTTAGGCCAAACATTTACTTTTCTATGCTGGTTTGCCCACTCTTGTAATCCACCTCCATTTTCATGACGTGAATGGGCTGAAGGCATTCCTGTCCAGTATTGTTATTTCCAAGACTCTCATTTGCAGTGATTGATAGCTCTCTGATCTGACCAAGAGCCTCTATTATATGTTCCATAAGTTACAAGAAACTGCAGTCCCTGAAATCCCTGTAAGTGTCTCTTGGCTCCCCTGCACTCTGAGCACAGACCTTTCATGTCGGTATCCTGGAGAAGCCCATGGAAATGGCCTATGGCACAGCTGAACTAAGACAGAGCTCAGTTCAAAGCACCTTTTAGTCTGTCTGTATCTCCCAGGGGATGTCGTCGTACAGCATGAAACAGTGGAGTCCGTTCTGTCTTTGCACATCTCAAATGTCGTGAGGCCAGGGAAAGAGTGTGCAAGGACAGACAGAGTACTCAGAGGAGAGTCACTGAACTTGGGTTTGGGATGCAGAGCTAGAGATTTGGCAGCTCTTGTGGTCTTTACCAGTTCTCATACCTTGGCATTCAGGAGTTTGTGTGTTCAGTGCACCTGCTAAGTCAGTGGTTTTCAGGCACTGGAGGTTGTGCACATCAGAAAATAAGTGAATGTGTCTCAACTTTTTTCTTATAATCATGACAGAACATGAGAAATACTTAGTAGCATCTGGGGGGGTGGAAGTCAAGGATGTTGAACAATGTTGTATAACACACAGGACAGCCCTTACTACAAGGGAATCTTGGCCCCAAATATTACTAGCGCTGTGCTTGCCAAGCCTGTTTTAGGTGTGTCTTTTTCCCATGCTTGTGACCATGCTCATCACTACTAGATAATACCCCACAGTTTAGGGTTAGCGTTAGGATGTACTGCCCTCTTATCATTCTTCTCAAATTTTACATCTTGATTCTTCCATCATTCATGCTTAGAGATTGTATTTCTTTCACTTTAATCCTCATGTCACTTTTTCTGTTTTGCCTTTTAACACCACACAGGAATTTTTATTTCATATGAGAGAACAGTGAAAATAGTGAATATCCATGACTTATTTCTAATTTTGAAATAATTTATGTACTGTGTCTCCATTCAATGTAATGTGCTGATTTTATGATATATTCACTTTATTACTTTGTTAATCACATTATGGTTTTTCTTCATTAAAAGCCTTTAAGAAATAATAAAATTTGAATTTTAGAAAATATGTCAAGATTCAAGTAATCAGATCAGTTCTTTGTTTTGCATTTGTAAAGGTGCACCTTTGATTGCCACTTGAGTCGCTTGCCAGCTTATTTCATTCTCCATCGTCTGCTTCAATTGCCATATTTGTAATTTTATATATTTCTGAGAATTTATCCACTATCTAAAATTTATTAAATGATAACTGTAAGTTTTATTTCTCTTAAAATATCCTTGATTGCCCAGGTACAGTGGTATGCATTTATACTCCTGGCATTTAGGCAGCTGATAGAAAAAGGTCAAATGTTGATGGCCAGCATGGGCCACATAGTGAGACTATTTCTTGGAAATTAATACATACGTATTTTTTATAATTTTTTTCTCATTTTCATTTTGATTTGCTGTTACTTCTTCTAGTTGTTACTCTGTCTTGTTTCTTTTCCAGTGTGTTGATTCTTATTTTATTCATTGTTCATTGGGTTTTTAAATAAAGTCTTCTAAATATATTTCTTTTTTTTCTAAATATATTTCTTAAAAGCTGTATATTTAACTAGAAATTTTTTTAACCTTGATATAATATGCTAAAATCATCACCTAATTCTATATTTTTAAATTTGTTCTATGATTTACTATTGAAACTTTATTTAGTAATGTATTTTACAAGTGAATGTGGTCATACACATCTGAAATCCTAGCACTTGGGACTCAGATGCAGGATTATCAGTACAAGTTCAAGGCCATCCTGGGCTACATAGTAAGTTTAAGGCCAGCCTGAACTATAAAATGATACTCTGTTTAAAACAATGAAAAAAATATGTTTTGCATCATACCACACGAGTGGACTGAGAATGGAGTTCATTGTTAAAGTGCATGCTCAGTGCGACTACAATCCAATATTCTAGCTCTCTTTTGAGGAAAAAAAAATAGGAATGCAATCTGTTCCTTCTAATACTTCTTTATTACAGTCTGCATGTTTGTAGTTTGTATTTGAAAGAAGATTTCTTATGTCCTAACAGAATTTTTTGTAAATGTTGTCCATTTCTTGGAAAAACATGTACTACTTGTTCTATAAACAGTCTAAGTATATCTAATACCTATTCTCTGAATGTTTCTCACTGCATTAGAATTAACATTTCTAAATGAATTTTTTTTTTTTTTTTTTTTTTTTTGTGCCGGGGATCGAACCCAGGGCATTGTGCTTGCAAAGGCAAGCACTCTAACCACTGAGCTAAGTCCCTGGCCAATGCATTCTGATATATGTTAAAAATTTCCACTAAAACCATCTTCGTATTATTTTGATTGAGGTTGGTCTATTTCTATCTGAATGAAAGTCATTTATAACTTTCACTATAGCGAATGTTACAGCAATTATAATTGAATAGATGAGGGAAAAAAAAAAACAGCATAAGGCCCAGCAAGTTGTTCAGTAACATAGAATTTTTTTTTTTTTTTTGGTGCTGGGGATCGAACTCAGGGTGTTGCGCTTGCAAGGCAAGCACTCTAACCACCGAGCTAAATCCCCAGCCCCAGTAACATAGAATTATTAAGTTGCTGTTTGATTTTTTTTTTTCACAACCTATATTTTCACCATTGTGTCTTCATTCTATTTTGGATCTCAGCAGATGTAGTTTTACGCTTGTTGAGAAATGTTCAGCCTCATTTTATCCTCTTTGGCTTCTTGCCTTTTCCACAGCAGCTGCTGCCAGTGCCTCTCCTGCTATTCCTGTGGAAGTATGTGTTAGCACTGCTGGGGAATCTGCTCATCCTGCTGTGCTTCCACTTCTGTACCATTTGTGTGTCCTGGTCTCACCAGATGTTTTTCAGTTTTTGCTTCATGCAATCCTTGCTGATGTTTGTGAGGTATGCCCACTCTATTTCACTGACACTGTGTTAACAATATACATATTAGCACTCAGTGTCTGTCTAATAGCTTTGTCACTGGCTCTGTTCAGTTATGGTGATTAGGTGGCAATTGTAGCTTTCTGAATTGCCTTGTGTGAATCTAAAGTAATCCAAGAGGTTTTTTTTTTTTTTTGCCACATTTTCTTAATGAAGGGGACCTATGCAGATTGGAAATTCTACACATCATGCAAGTGGCCTCATAATCAGCTCAGTTCTCATTGTCCAGTCCTATGTCTTCATTGTATCTGCCCTTTTCAGGGTCCCGTCTGCTGAGAGACAGCACACTGCATTCTCCAGGGGTGTAATCTACCTCACTGTGGTTGAATATCTCAAAAGATACTCTGTGCAGAGTCTGGCATACAAGGTCAACAAGCCTCTAAATTTCATCCTTTGGGAAAAGGATCAGAATAACAGCAGGAGGAACGCCTTTTCCATCTAACTCTCACTAGAAAGTTTGAAGCCAGTGGTGTAGTAAATAAGAGCACATTGCCCTCCATGTTTCTTTTCTCCATGCATTTGTCATCTCTCCTTCCCAGTCTTCCTCCCCACCTTACTGTTTTATGTTTCCTTATTTCTTTTTCTCATTTTTTTCTTCCATTCTCCATCCATTCCATTTTCACATTCTTTTCCCCTCTTATTCCTCCTTGCTTCACTTTATTGCTTTCATATCAGTTCTTTTTCATTTTTCTCTCAAATCTCTCCCTCTTTTCTGCCACTTTGCCTCCATTCTTTATTATAAATTGAACTGAGAATAGCTCTTCAAATTCTTTGAGCATTTATCAACTGGGTGTTGTCTTTTCCTTCGGTTTTGCTAAAATGTAGTTTACTTATCATTTGATTCATTCACTTAAAAATATACTTAATCGACAACCTACTCCATTTAGAATATTTTCTTTAGCTCTTAAAGAAACTCTGCCTCCTTATTTCTCTATTCCCCAACCCTATAAAAAGCTACTGTACTATATACTGTGTAAATTTTCATTTTCTAGACATTATTAATAAATAGATAATTCAACACTGTCTCTATGTCTGTCTTTTTTGTATGACATTTCCAAGAGGCCACAAATAGATAGGTTTTCTTTTTGGTGTCCTCCTTATTCAAAACTTACCTCAGTTCAGTTGAGAGACCGACAGGGAGAGAAGCAGAGACACATACATAGACTCTCTCCATATGATGTTGTGTGACTTTAGGTCTCTCAGCTAGAAGACCATTGCCAGATGTAAATTTCCCATCTCAGCCTTGGGTGGTGAACCAAAATAAGCCTTCTTTATCACTTACTGTGTGCAAAGTATTTCATTTAGAAACAGCAAAAAGGACTGAGAAATTACTTGTAACTTTCATAATTGCAGGAACCGTCAGGGTGTGGTCCAACCTGACTGTCCAATTTGTATTCTTAATAACCAGTTGTGAGTTTTCTTCACATCCTCATCAACAGTTGTTATTGTGTCTTTCTGACTACAGTCTACTTAGTGGTATTTTATTGTGTTATAAGAAAACATTTGCCTCACGACTAGTGACAAGCATGGTATTAATAGCTACAAATACATGTATTGTTTCATCCTGAGGAGATTGAAATTTTGTTCCATTTTCAAGATGAAGGAAAGGTCATAAGATGTGGCATTGATTCATTTTGCCTTTTCCTTCTTTTTTAATTAGAAGGAAAGAGAGAAATGTATAAAATAACCTGTTGTATCATCTGAAGTGAGTGGAGATAAGAAACATAGTTTTCTGCAGGGGATTGATTGAAGAAGCCAGTGTTTTTTTGAACTGTGTGAAGACATGAATGGAAATAGGAGTTAAATTTAGGTCAGCATCAGCACAATGACTCGGCATTGTGGACATTCTTTCCTTAAACCATAAGGAGAACCCCAGTGTGAGGCAGTGAGGAGAGCCTCAGTGAGATTGGCCTAACCAGCTTTTGTGATCCTGAGCCAAAGTAAAGAACTTTTCTTTGTAATTTACTGAGTCTGAATACCTGTGCTTAGAAAAAGAAATAGAAAGTACATCAACATTTTGTTAGCAGGTGCCTGAAAATACAAAAGGCAACCCCTTTTAATATTAATTGGTTTACACTAAAGAAAGTGAGTTGAGGGCAGGTACAGTAATGCATTGTAGAGTGCTTGCCTGGTGTATGCAAGGATCTGAGTTCAATCCATTACCTAAAAAATTTAGAAGTTGAATTGAAATTGTATTGAAATGAAATCAGAATCTAGAATAAATATCTGTATTCCCATGTGCATTGAAGAAATAGTCTCAATAGGCATGTTGTAAAAACAACACAAATCTGCTGTAATTGTTTTGTTAGTGAGTTTTTAATTGCTGTAAAAAAGTAGCTGAGAGAATGTAAAAGGAAAAAAGATTTAATTTAGGTCAGTTTCAGAGGTTTCAGTCCTTGGTCAACTTGTTTCATTGCTTGTCCTGTAGCAAGGCAGAAACATTGCAGAAGTACGTGGTGAGGAATTCTGGCCACCTACGTTTCATTCAGGAAGGGGGGAGAGAGAATGAAAATGAATATCATGTGTTATTCTAGAGCATACTCCCTGTGACCTTGTTCTAAAATGTCAATAAGTAAATCTCCTTAAGAGAATATGCATGTTTCGCTTCACCTCAAAACAACCAGTCAGGGTTGGGGAATAGGTCAAGTGGTAGAGCACTTGCCTAGCAAGTGCAAGGTCCTGAGTTCGATCTCCAGCACCAAAACAAAAAACAAAAAACAAAAAACCCCAAACAATTACCTTTTAACAAAGCCTGCAGAACATGGCATTTAGAGGACCTTTTACTCCATAACCATGCTGGAATGCATAAGAAGAATGTGGTTTATTATCCAATAGAATATTTTATAGTCTCAAAAATGGATAACCTGGCATTCCAAGACAACTTGAAATAACCTGGAGATCATTAAGAGAAATGTTCTATCCAGAAAAATTACAGCATGATCACATTAATACTTAACGTCTACAATATTCAATCTGATAAAAGTACAAAATTTTATGATAGGTGACGTGTAGTGGTTTGACAAATAGGGGCATGTTAATGAAAAATTTTGATGTTTCTTTTATACAGCACAAACAGGATCTAGAGATAGCTTGGTGACTGTGCTGAATGTTATGGTATCTCTCATAGGGTTGAAATTGACAAGAGAATAGTTTTTAGTGTTTTCACCTCACATTCAAATGGTAACTGTGTTATGTAACAAATACACATACTAGAGAATTTGTGGGAATTATTTCCCGCATAGACATATTATGAAACATTTCATCATACTATTTAAATACATGCAATTTTACTTATCTATTGTGCTTTAATCAAATGAAATAAAAATTGTCAAGTTGAACAAAATTATAATGACTATGGCTACATGATATGTTTAATTCAACCCTTTACTGCAGATAGTAGTTTTGCCTACTTTAATTGCTGAAAAATTTTATACTATTTTCATCAAAGTTATACTTCATTTATTGGAAGTGTAAAAGAATTGCTTATAGGATATAATTTGGGAAATACTAATTGACATTATCATGGCATCAGACTATCCTATCCATGACAGTCAGTTTAGAAAATTTTCTACAAATTGTGGTGTTTAAATATTTTCATCTTGGGCTGGGGATTTAGCTCAGTGATTAGAGTGCTTGCCTTGCAAGCACAAGGGCCTGAGTTCAATCCCCGGCACCACAAAAAAAAAAAAAAAAAAAAAAAGAGGCTAAATATTTTCATCTTTAGAAATATTGCATGCTTTTTGCTTTTCACTAAAGATTTTCTTAGAGAAGTTTTGACAGTATTACATACAGATACTGATTTTGTGTGGAGGTGCTCTTGGTCCCTAAATGTGGGTCCCTGGGTACTTCAGGTTTAAATTCCCTATAAAGATTTATTTTGTTACCGGCTTCCTTTAAATGTTTTGACTCTGACTGAATGAAGCAGCAATCCATTATGTGAACTTTAATTGGTTACCAGTGCCAGTAATTATATGATTTAGTGAGGGAGAAAAAAATTGGGCATCATTGTCATATGGGTATTTACATGATTCATGTTTGAAGATAAAATGGACATATTGTTTTCACTGTCTGGTTGCTACCATCTGTACTGGTGCACCATTCACTAAGCAAATGTTTATTGACACACTTTTTGTGCATTGAAGCTGCCCTTAACAAAATATCAACACATCGTTCACTTATAACCAACCATCATTTTTCAGTTCTGAGGCTTGTAAATTTAAGGTCAAGACACACACAGTTTAAATGTCCAGTAGGACATGATTTATACTTGGCACCTTCTAGTTGTGTCCTCACAAGGTAAGAGGGGTTTTTCTCCCTTATAATTTCATTTGTATCATTGTTGAGGGTTCTGACCTAATGACCTGATTAATCCCCAATGTCCCACCACTTCATGCTGTCGCTTTGGGGAATAGTATTTAACAGAACCCAACCATTTGGACCACAGATCATTTATATGATGATGTACTGTATGTCGAGCTATGTTGTGGATTGCACATGGCTTAATGTTTCCTGAAATAGTCCTATGTTGATTTATATTCACACTGAGAAATTATAGGAGCTAGAAACTTAACTTTTCTATTTAGAGTTTAGAAAAATATTGCAACCGTAAATTTTTTTTTAATTTTTTTTTTTTTTTTTTTTTTTTTTTTTTTTTTTTTTTTTTTTTTTTTGGTGCTGGGGATCTAACTCAGAGCATTGTGCTTGCTGGGCAAGCACTCTAACTACTGAACTAAATCCCCAGCCTGCAACTGTAAATGTTGTGAAGCAAATGAGATATAAATCATCCAAGACAAAAAAGCGAGTTTGATTAATTTTGAGATCTTGCATAACAAATTGTAAAAGTTTAATGACAAAATGGAAAATGCTTTCTTTGTTCATGATAAACTTTCTGAAATTATCAGGCTCTAGTACTTTGTGTGTTTAAGCCCCTAAAACCATAGTTGTAAAGTTCCATATGGGAAGGAACAAGAATGTCAAAGAGACAGTTCAAGATAACATCACAGAAAATGAGTAATATCAGTGCAGTGCGATGCCCAGAGTCAACACTGCAACTTCAGCCTAGTGCAGTGTCTTCCCAAATCAGCTTCTCTTCCCTTTCCCCATTATTGTCCAAAGTGAATGTGGGATTTAGCAGGGCCAAGTCTCTACACTTGTCTCTAATATGTGACTACTAACAAGTGCATTACTACACAGAGCTCTAAACCAGTGTTCCGTGTTCAAAAAGAAATACCCCTGCCTTATTTTTTTCCTCCTTTGCCTATCACTTCACTGTGTAGTAGTTCTGTCCTCTTGGTCTACTGCCCTGCAAACCTGAAAATATGCCATGAGAAAGGATGAGACATTTAACCTCTGTGGCCCTTTCTGTATGTTCCATACTGATTCACAATATGTGTGTTATTAAGACTAGAATTATTCGTCTATAAAAACATCAAAGTTTCAGGCCTGTTTTTTTTTGTGTGTGGCGGGGACAGGGAGTTGCTGGGAAAACTCAGGGCCTTGCGCTTGCTAGGCAAGCGCTCTACCATTTAAGCTAAATCCCCAACCCCATCAAGCCTGTTTTTTAATACACTGTTGTCTTTCACTTAGAAAGTTTGTAGTTCTAGAAAGTTTGCAGGACATTTTCTGCACATTAGATTCTTTCATCCTCTTAATGACTTGATGAACTCCATTTGTGTTTGACATACTACTTCTTAGTGAATCACCTGATAAATTTAGTACTGTCCCATTTTATTCAGCTGAAGATGGGATGAAAGCCACATGTGTATTTGGTGCCTGTAGTGAGCTATTTACTCCAACTGGGAGGTTTAAATACCTTAGTTTATCGTATGTCCTTATTAGTCATCCATGTCCCTGACTTCTGTTGCTCAGGGAGACAATCCTGGTGCACTCACAGAGAGTGTTGTGTCCAAAAACCATGTCCTCATGTGCTGGCTTAGGAAAATCTGGGAAATAAAGGAACAGAGGAAAAAGTGAAAAGTTACAAGAGAAAAAAAATTCCTTCGAGGAGTTGTTCCTATAGCAAAAAGAAGCTTAAATTTTTTGAATATATGCAGAGGGAATTTGTATGGTATTAAACTGTGTCAAAATTTTCAGGGGTAGTTTATTGGTTTTGGATATAATGTTATTGTGAACATCTGCATAACCTTGCAAATAATCTTTATCAGCTCTTTTGAATCTACAAATGTAATTAGTACATAATAAAGGAGACCTCCATCAGCTTGCATAAATACTGTGGAAGAATTTATCATTTGTCTGCAGCAATTAATTTAATCATGACTTCATGGCCAGATGACTGACTGTATAGAGTTTGCTCTAGTTGCTGAAAGAAGAGACTATAGAGAAAAATGGGTTTTGGAGAGAACATAAAAAGTTGTTGAATGGTGGCATGTTTATCCTGAACAGTGGTGATTTGCCAGACTTGGGACGGATGTGGGATGTAGTATGGACAGTGTAAAGTATTACATACAATGAAAGAGAATTTGAACTGATTTTACTAGTAATACTTTTTACAGCAAATATGCAGTTCTTTTCTATATCTACAAGTTCTTCACCACCGGAAACACCTAACTGTGTCTCTAACATTTCCATTGAACTCTAACACTATCTCAAGTTAATGTCTGAATCCACAGGTATACTGGTGCCTGTTGCAACTCTTTTAAATCTTACGCTGATCAAATTTGTTTTAATCTAACCCACTCTTGCCCAGCTTGGGTACAAAATCACATTCTCACAATCTGTTCTTCTGTTCTGCTTTTCTGGAATGAGTCACAGGACTCAGGAAAACACTTAACTCACTGATATCTATCTAATGAGAAAAGAACCCAGGAACAGCCCAGTGGAAAAGGTGCATGTATCAATATATACAGCATGAATAGAGTGGACAAATCCTTGGAAAACTGACCCTAAGTTTTGGTGACTTCACCATTTAGGTTTTCTTTTTTTGTTTTAATCTGATATTTATGTATAATTAATTAGCTATTTGTCTTTGGTTATTAACTCAGTGTAAACTCTCTTTTCCCTTCCCACAAATCCAGTGGAAATACAAAGTATTTCAGCATACTGGATAATTACAAACAAGATTACTTTTAAAATTTCATCTTTTATACATTACTTGGTCTTTCTGCATTTCACTCTATATGCTGTACAGAAACTACTTTAGTCATCCAGCCCCTAACCATATTATTAACGCACAAAGTACACAATTTTCACTTGAGGGACTTCAAGAGACTGAGAAGCTCATGGGTCCTAGGCCTCAGACTATGGCCTGATAATGTAACAGTCTATGTATGTTTGTTCTCCTGGTTTCCATGGTTTGACATACTATGAAGAATAGCCACAGTAAAACCACTCACCTAAAATGTTACCATATCCTGGTACACACCTTCAATCAAACAGGTGATTTAAATTGATGGAAGTCATTTTACCTCAGGAGAATTCAGCCTATACAGTATTTGAAATGGAGAGGAACTTCTAAGATGCTTAGGATTTAGTAATGAAATAAATACATGGGTCAATAGAGGTGTGTGGCCAGAGGGGATCAAGAGATAGTTTCAAAAAGGTAAAACATGTAAAGTGGAGGGCATAGAGCGTCTTGTGACAATATTCACCTAGAATGGGGAGGGAACCACCAATGCATATGAAAAAGCAAGTAATTTACATTTTCTTAGTCCTGTACATTTTGTCACATGAAAATAAGTTTTCTGGCATCTTCATTTGCTTTTTTATTCCAGTATGAAGGATGAATCTAGGGTCTCATGCATGCTAGGTGAGCTCTCTACCAATGTGCTAAAATCTCAGTTGTGTTTTCTAATAAATAATAATAATTTGCTTTTAAATCCATATACAGTGTCTTTGAATTTTTTTTTTCTGCTTCATGGCTCTAACCTATCATTAAAGATTTGGGTTGAGTATCTGTGTCTCATTTAACTCATTAACGTGTGTGTGAAGCAGGTGACTAACAAGGACTTAGCAGTAGGTGCTCAAGGTCGTGACTTTAAGCTGAGGTCCACATTGGAAAGCAAAGGAATGGTAATGTACTTTCCCTTGGTGCATCTTGGACTGCAGACCTTCTTTGTTGTGGCTTCTGTGTGCAAACAGCAGCTCTCAGCTCTCGTAGGACTGTTGTCTGTGACAAGCTGCAGGGTGATGGAAACCAAGTATCTCATGTGCAGATGATTTTGGGTGTTTGTATTCCTAAGATTGTGACTGGTCTCTATGAAGCTTTTTCTGGAAATGTTTGGTAATTACAAGCATTGATGCTGTAGATGGACCATTAGTACATATTAGGAATATCTGTGAAAGGCATCCTTAGAGACAGGCTAATTTAGGCACCTTATTTGGGTCAGACAGGTAAAGGGGTTTGTATTATGTTTTTGTTACTTGGACAAAATACATCCTATATGCTACTGAATAAGGAAAACATTATGAGGGCTCATAGTTTCAGGGATATTGGTCTATGGACTCCTGCCTGAAAAGAAGAAATATGGTAGGATAACATGGTAAGGGAAAGTTGCATCTCTCAGCCAGTTAGGTTGATCACAAGATGAACCATCACATGACTACATCTGATTTGCCTAAGGTGAAGTAAAGATGTTTTGGGGGTTTTGTTTGTTTGTTTGTTTTTTTGGGTGCTGGGGACTGAATTCAGGTCCTTGTGCTTAAAGACAAGCACTTTAACCGCTGAGCTAAATCCCCAGCCCGGGTGAAGTAAAGATGTTAAAGGAGAGAGGCTTTTAAACTGTGAGGAGCAAGTTTACTGTGTTAAATACTTAGGTGTCTCTGCCTCATCACAAGGAAGTGAGTGAGTGTGAGGCTACATTTGAACAATGATTCTGGTGCTCATGATGAGAAACATGGTTAGTCTTCAGAATTCAGGTGTACTTTGTGATCTTAGATGAAGTTTGTTTCCTGTCTGAGACAGTTGAAATTTTGTTTTATTTTTTTTCACCTTGATTCCCTTTGCATAATGCTATCATATTACTCCAGCTTCCTCATTTATTAAATAATTAAATAATCCCTTTCAGAGTGTTTTAATTTTGTTTGCTGAAAATAAATAGATTGGGAGACACTATGTGAGAAAGGCTGTGGGATAGAGCCAAATGCCTCTTTCAAATTTCTATCCTCTGGAAATTTCCCTTCTATTTCTTTGTGTTCTGCCCTTGCCTGGAGGTAAGTTCTTCTTTGGGTTTGGGAGTTTTCTCTCTGTGACATTGAGTCTGGAAGTGCAAGAGCACATTTGTGACCTGATTTTCAGAGATAACACAGAGGAAGAGCCCACTGAGTATAGTAAGATGACAGTGACAAATCTGAAAACCTCAGAGCAAATTTTGCTTCCAAGCCCTGAACCATCAGGTTAAGTCAGCATCCTTGAGGAAGTCTGGGCTTAGAAGTGTTTTGATGGGAGCCTATCATTTGGGCTCCTCTCAAACAGAAAGTGTATTTTTCTCTTGTTTCTCTTGGCTCAGAGAGCAGGAAATGGAGTAGAAGTGAATCAGTGAGGAAAGGTTGATGCCCTATGAACTATCAAGTCTGACATGCTCTGCAGAGAAAGGAATCCCCGTCAGGCACCAAAATCAGAAACTCCCAGTGCATTGCCAGGAGCCTCCCCTTCTGGCTCACTCTGACTTGGCCTGAGTTCTGCTGACTGTGTGGTGCATGGGAAAGGTCTTGGGAGACCGCTAATTCTGAAATGGTGAAGTTCAGGGCTCAGTGCCCTGAGACAGAAATTGAAGTTGTGGTGGAGGCATAAGGTCTGATTGTACATCGACAGAGCCAGCCTTGGTGGTACATAGGCCTCCCTCCATCAGCTGAGCAGTTTTGTTTCTGTATGTCAACTGCTTGGTAGGCCTTTGTTCTTTTCTGCCCATCAAGCTGGGGTTGAAATAGCTGCCAGGACCTCAGCATCCTGGCTTCTCCAAATGAGGTGATTTAAGCATGTCCATTTCCCAGTCTTGGTCAGCTCAGTGCCCAGCACCCCTCCTGTCATCATACTGTGCAGGGACACTGGGAGGGATTTATTGAGTAGGCTGACTCTTTTGTGCAGTTTGTGTATGGGTGGCACTGTGCTGGATTGTGTCCCCTGTCCTTTCTGCCAACAGTAATCTCAGTGTTAAGGTTTTTATTGAAAATGTTCCCCAAATGTCTTTTGTGTTTAGAACTTGATTAGGTTACATGGGCCCTATAATTTCAGTCTAATCATCTATTGATGAGTTCAGTAGCTGAGTGAGCTGTGAGGAGACGGCCTGGCTTGCAGTAGGTCACTGGGCACATGATCTGGAATAGTGTTTTCTTGTCTGTAGTTCTTCTCAGTTTGCTCTGCTTCTTTGCTTCAATGTCTCAAGTAGGTTTTCCTTTGTGCTATCCCTCTGCCATCTTGTTTCTGCCTTGGACTAAAATATTAGATTCTGAGGTGGAGCAGGTTTTCTCTTGATGTTTGAATGTTCATACTGAGACGTTAAAGGGAGGGCTATATGCTGGCTCTGGTCCAAGACCACAGGCCTAAAAGAAAGACTGAAATGTATAAAAATTTAAATTAATAAATGTTCTGCTAATTTTAATTTCACCTAAACATTTTTGAGGCAAAATTGGAGAATAAAATATGGTGTCCTTGTGGTTTTAAAAACTGAGTGACAGAATCATCTAAGTGCAATTGGTAAAATATTTTTTCATCATAGAACAGATTGCAGGAGTTTGTGGTGTGTGTGTGTTGTGCTGGGTACTGACACCAGGATCTTCACTCTGAGATATATCGCTCCTTTACAATTTTTTATTATTTTGCTTTACATTTTGACACTGGGCCTCACCGTGGTGCCCAGGCTGGTGTAGATCTTGGGAATCTTGTCTGAGCCACTCAGAGTAGAGTTATTATGGGTGTGAATCCAGCTAGGGTGGGGATTTTAATAATCACTTCTATATACCAAACTCACAGTCCTTGCTTAAATTAAAAATCATCAGCTGTTCTCGTATCGAGAAGGTTGTAAGTTCTATATCTATTGAGGATTATGACAGGGCCATTCTGAAAGACATCCTTGGAATCGTCCTGCTATAGATGTTCGTGTGAATTCGAGATTACTTGTGCATCTAGTATAATTTATTTTGGAAAAATTCTTCTTTCTTGCAGATTCTGGAACAGAAATCTAAGACTGTTGTAATTTTCTGAACAGTAGCAATGTCAGTCCAGTGTCAGTAATTTCAGTCCTATTATGTGCCCCTGTGAGGCTCTATCTTTCCTGTTAATATGTGATTCGGTGTGCTTTTCCTTGGTACCTTCAGGATGATGACTCGTGATAAACAGAACACCATGTGATTTTGAACTGCAGCCTGCTCTTGGGGCAGTTTATTTGTACTTGGCTCTGAATGTGTCACAGTCATGGTAACTCTAGCTGGTATGAATTTTGAATTTTGGGCCTACCATTTCTGGTTGGAGAATTTCTTAGTGTTCAGTAAACAACACATATTTGTGTTCAGGAGAGAAATCGGGAAAAGACACAGGTCAACCTTCAGGTGACTGGGTGAGAGTGGCTCTCTTGAGAACTGAAGTCGGCTGATAGAGAAGCTGGCTGAGTAGGGTATGTAGGTCATAGATTTAAATTTCCTGGTTTGTCATATTTCCCTTTCTCACCTCCTGGGAGTGAGCCACCCTGAGCTGCATGGCATAGTGAGAGAGTTGTGTTTAGTGACGTGTTTAGCACATGCTTAGGAATGTGTTTACCTTTTGGAGTGTGGGTTTCCTTGTGAACTGTAGTAAAGCAGGCTTCTTCTCTGGCCTAAGCTTTTGATTATTTTGCAGTAGGATATCTCAGTAAAATGAAAGACACTTCATGGATTTAAAAGGTTTTGTTAATGATTTAACCATAAAATTATAGTTTTCTTATTTGGAAACTGAATGGAGAGTATGGTCATATCTGAAAAGTTGAAGAACAATTCAGAAGTAAATGATTTTATTTACATTTATGTAAGTATGTATAAAGACCCGTAGAACCAAGATGCAGATGAACAAATCAGCTATGATTACTACCTGTGCATCTCTGATTTCATCTAACTACCCCCAAATGTGGCCATGGATTCTTTGGAAACTCTATATACCTTTACCATCTCATCAAGGAGAGTGTTACGATTTAAACTCTTTGAAATTTGACTAAGATTATAAATGAGAGTAATATAGAATTATCATTATGCTTAAGAGATTTGGGGGCTATTTGCCTCAACCTGTAGCCTGTAGGTTGTATTTCAGCCACTTCATTCACTTATTCATTCCACTGCCACTCTCCATGGGTTGTTTCTAGTTATTTTTTCTTTCTGATTGGTAAAAATATTGTTGTACTTTTTTTTCTGGAAACAATAATGAATTGGAGTTTTTGACAAAATAAGAAAAAATTGCTGATTTACAGATTATGAAAAATTTTAAATTTGTGCAAAATTTCATACATGGATTTTTTTTTTTTTTTTGAGAGAGGGTCTATATAGTTCAGATCAGGCTGCTCTGGAGTTCACTGTGTAGCCCAGACTGGCCTTGAACTTGCAGTGATTCTCCTGCAGCAGCCTTGTAAATGCTGGGACTGCAGGCTGGGCCACCACTCCAGGCTTCAGGTATGAATATTTCATCTGATGATTTGTCGATGTGACCTTTATTCTGTGATTTACCAATACTTGGAATAATTGAATTTCTTTGTAGCTGTCTAGTTCTTTATTATTTATCTTGTGTTTATTGATTATATCTAGTGTTGACCATTTTTTGTATGTGGGCTTTGAACATAAATGAACATAAATATTTCTTTCTGTGTCACTCTGTGTGCTGCATATGATGTAAAGCTTAAAATTTCTACTCCACTGTTTATAACTTGATACATAGTTTATACATGATACAAAACCAATTGCTGTATTTTTAAGCTAGAGATATACACTATGCTACAATATAATAATTCCAGTAGTTTTTATTGATTTGTTACTTTTTTCAACATGTACTATGATGTTATATGCAAGCGAAGATAGTTTTATGTAGTTCATCTTTATATCAACGCCAATTTTATCTGCACCCACTGGTATGTTGTTCAGTTATTTGTTCTTAAGATTTTTAATGTATTGGATAACAATTAATTACTCAAAATCTTTTTACATAAATTTGATTGTTTTTCTTCTTGGTTAGGGTATATAATCTGAATTAATATTGAGCAATGAAATTTGCTATTATCTAATGAGGGATGTTTATTTTTATATTGCTGTTTCTCTCCTTTTGTAAAGTTGAGATCTTTGTTCTTTTGTGGATGCTGGAGATCAGACTCAGGGCCTTGCGCTTGCTAGGCAAGCACTACCACTAAGCTAAATGCCCAACCTCATTGTTCTTTTGTAATACATCCATTCTTTTTTTAATTTCTTGTGAAGAACTACCATTTCTCAGTCCCAGAAATAATAATAAGATATACATTCAATTTTGTACACTAAAAAAATACTGTAGCAAGCCTTTTCATTTGACATGTGCCATTAAAATATTTGTGATTAAATCTCTAATACTGTGGCATTTTTAAGTGTATTTCTTTTTTTGCAATTTTTAAAGTTTGTTTTTTACCATACATATTTGCCACACATAATGATCACATTTATTATGGGGAACTTGTGCAAATACATAATATATTTTAAATCTTTTCTTGTCCCATTCCCCTTCCCTTCTCTTCAACCCTTCTTCCCCTCCCTATATGCAAAAGCTGTTTCCATTTTTTCCTCCAATTCTTTTTTAAAATCCCATTTTCCTTCCTTCCCTCCCACCTTTCCCATCTCTCGTTCCAAAAAGTTCTTCCTACCTCCTCATATCTACCCACCATTTTGCTTTTTATTTATACTTTGGGTTTCTCAAATAAGAGAAATAATGCAGTGTTTAAACGTGTGTATCTAATTTATTTCACTTAAGAGTATGATCTCTAATGCACCCATTTATTTAAAAATGTCTTACTTATCCTTTTTTATGACAGACTGATACACCATTGTACCAAATACTTCCTTTATTCTTTCATCTGTTGATGGGTATCTGGGCTGTTTTCCAGTTTTAGCTATTACAAGTTGTGCTGCTATAAACATGAGTGTGCACACTGTTACTAAATTTGAGTTCAGTGAGAATCAAAAACAGTTTTCAGCAGATGACTCACAGAAGAAGCATGTGTATTCCAGAAATGTGGGAAGTCATGGATGGAAACAAGACTCAAATTTGGGTTGGCACCAATAAAATGATTTGCTCCTGCAAATGTTCTGTTGGTAGAATATGAGGGGGAAGTGCTAATGCAAGACAGTTGAAAGAGCCCTGGTGAATCTGCCTTCATACTGTGAGCCAAAATAAAACTGTATCTTTAATATTTACTGAGTCTAACAACATTGTGTTTAGAAAAAGAAAAAGACTTGGCATGAAACTTTTGTTAGCAGATTCATAAACATGTATATGAAGATTCATGTTTTAAGATTAGCATATCTACCCTCATAAAGATTGAGTTGAGGGGCTTGGGATGTAACTTCATTGGAGATCACTTTTGTAATACATGCAAAAATTTGGTTTAAAAAACAGTAGTACAAAAATTAAGAAATTAAAGAAAAGGAAAAATAATTGAGTAGAAATTGAATTTTTCTAAATTCAGAATCTAGCATAGATACCTGCATGTGTATTGAATTAGTCTCAATACCCAAAGTGGGAAAAAAGCATAAATCCATTTTAGTGGTTCTGTTAGTGCATTTTCACATACTGTGAGAAATGGCTTATATAACTAAAGAGAAAAAAGACTTACTGTCCTTGGTCAACTGATTTATTTGTTGTAGTCCTATAGCAAGGCAGAAAAGCAATAGAGAAGTGCATGGTGAAGGAAAACCATTCAACCTCATTTTCTTCCAGGAAAGAGACAGTGTGAGAATGAGAGAGACAAGGGTGTAAGGAGGAATGCAGTGTACCATTCTAGAGCATAATCCCAATGGCCTTCTTCCTCCACTACGTCAATAAATTAATCTACTGCAAAGATGAGAATCTGCATTATACCCTTAACCTCAAAACAACCAACCAGCTTACAACCAAGCCTTTACATCAGGGCATTTAGAGGATATTTTACTTTAAATCCATAGCAGTGTTGAAATGCAGAGAAGCTATTCCTGTTGAGCTTTTTTTCATCATAGCTGTTTGGTGTTCTGGAAGCTTTTCTTATTTGTATTTCAAACTCTTATGTCATGTTTAGGGAATTCTCTGGGATGATTCCTGTAAACATATTAATAAGTCAATCTGTGTTATCTACCTTTCCTCTAACTCTAATTAGCCTTTGGTTGGTCATTTTAGTGTTACCTAGTAGCTGCTGGGTTGTCTTTTCTTGTTTTCTCTCTCTCTCTTTTTTTATTTTGGTGGCATCTTTGAGTACTTCCTAATGTATTTATTTTTTTTTTTTCAAAAGTACTTCCTAATTTACCATTTTGATCTCTAGTGCTGGCTTATGTTGAATGTGATTCAGAAGTCACAGGCCTGAAAAATACTAAGAAATTTAGTTAAAGTTAGACTAGTAATCCTTCTGTTACAAGTATCCATTCGCCTAATGTTTTATGAGGCAAAGTTGGAACTTTATGCTTGGCCTTGTTGTGGATTAGCATTATCCATGTGCCACGGGAAGAGGATTTCAGATTGAATTCAGGACATTTGCTCGGAGCTATAGCCATTATTCATTTTTTAGTAATATTCACTTTTGATAGTCTCTGTGGTATCCAAACTGGGGGATTGAACTCGATTCTGCTGGCTCAGCTTATGAGAGTGGTGTGAATACAGGTGTGGATAGCAAAGCCTAGCTGTGGTGGGGAATTATAATCACTTCGATTTACAAGATCACAGCGTATGGTTAAATTCAACACCATCAACTTTTTATTTGCTTTTATGCCCAAAATGTTGTAATATTTGCCCATTGAGAATGTGCGATGGTCGGTCTAAAAGAAATCTTTTGGATTCTTCTGGCTCTAGATAAGTGTCTATAATTTTAGATTAGTTGGGTTTAGTACATTTTTTAAAAATAGTATTTTCCTCTTATTCTGGAACTGGGACCTTAAAACTCTCATGATTTTTGAACTGTAGAAACATCTATCTGTTTTTATTATAGGCCTCTTTCAGACAATTATCTTCATTTATGTTAATAGAAAGTATCAGTGTACCATCCCTTGCTACCTTCTAAGTTATGGTTCATGAGGAAACACAGCATCACATGCTTTAGCCTGAAATCTGCTTTTCAAGCAGTGTACTAAGACTGGGACCTTAAATTGTCCGAAATCAGAATTATTTAAAAAAAAAAAAACAGAATTTCATGTATAGGTGCTTCTTGATTGTGTGTTGCCAACACTTGGTCCTCCTCTATCGGGGTGGTTGTCCTCTTCAACTGAGCATGCAGCTTTGAGAGGGACACACATGGAGCAGTGAGGGAGGCAGGGGACACCTGCCTAGCCAGCCAGATCAGCCAAATCAACCCTGGCAATCACTGGGGTGAGAGATGTTCCAGCCAGATTGCCCTCACATCCATTGCCAACACTTGATCTAATTTATTTATATTTCATCATTAAGCATAAGCACCATTTTTTATGATTTTAACATGTATTAGTTGATTACATCTGGTGTTGAGCAATTTTTATATGTGGGCTTTTAACATGTAAAATTGTTTGTGTCATTCTGTGTGCTGCATAAGGTATAATACCAACAAATTTTAATTCAGTTTATAGTTGGTACATAGTTAAATGCAGATATCTGTGTACTAAACTAGGAATGTACATCATGCTACAATCTCTTATTAATTCCAGTAGTTTTTGTTGGTTCTTTAAAGTTTCCAACATATACAATGCGGTATATGACAGTGAACACAATTTTATGTGCTATTCCCCAGCCCATATATTTTAATGTCAATGCTTTTTGTTTTTCTTCCTTGTGTTTTCTGTGCATCTACTGGTATAATCTTAAATTGTCTTTAGATTTTTAATGTAATAGATAACAATTTATTCTATAAACCATTATTATATACACTTAGTTATCATTGTGTTTCATAATCCTGGTGAAGCACTGAACATGAAATTTGCAATTATTTGTTATTTTCATTTTTATCTTGCTCTTTCACTGATTTCCAAAGTGGGATATTTGAGTTCTTCTTTTCTGATACATGCTTTGTTTTAAATTTCTCTGGAATCCCCTCTGAAATGATAATATGTAGATTCAATTTTGTACATTATGAAATCAATAATAATTTAATAAGCCATTCTTTTCACAGATGTGTCATTTAAAATTTGTGATCTAATCTCTATTTTTAAAAGTTTTCTAAGCTTTTTCTGCTCTCGGTTTCCAGTTTAATTCCATTATGTTTTCAGAGCTTACTTGACATTACTTCCATTTGGGGGATATATTCAGTCTTTATTGTTGCTGTGTTGATTTGGCTTGGTATTTCTTGTGACTTTGAGAAGACTGTTTTCTCTGCATCTGTTAGATGAAGTATTAACCAATAGTCAATTAGTTTATTTGGCATGATGTTGATTTTAAGTATATCATTGATGACTTTTTGCCTGCTTGTTCTATTTTTTTGGGAGGTGGAGATGCTGGGGATCGAACTCAGGGCCTTGTGCTTGCTAGGAAAGCTCTCTACCACTGAGCTAAATCCCCAACCCCTTTACTTGTTCTATTCATTATGGATAAAAGTGTTTTTTAATCTTCAGAAAGATTCAAGAATCTCTGATTTTCCCTTCCATTTCAATGTTTTTTCATTTTTCCCTTCAATTAAAGCATCGTTTGATGTTTTGTTTACTAAAATATTTGAGGGACTATTAGTTCTTGAAGAACTGATTTTATATAATGATTTGATCATGATAATCTTTATTTTCTTTGGGGTACAGACTGAATACTGGCAAACTAATACAGATTCAGTAGATTTTATTGGATCAGTGCTAGGCTACTTTATGCATAAAATCTATTTAATCTATATTTGCCTTTATGTACCGGTATCATAAATTTGTCATATTTTAAAAATATTTCATATTTTCATTTACAAATGGAAATTTAATATGTTTATAATTTAAAGTCTGATGTCTTGGAACATTCATACATTTTAGATGGTAAAACTGAGCAGATTATTTCACAAGGCTATCATTTTTTGTAAGTATATTTGAATTTTTATTGAGCTTTTCTTTCTGTTTTCTGTTGTTGTATTTATTCTGTTTCTAATACTGTTGAAACTTTCGGGTTTTTTCTGCTCTTTATTTCAGTTGGGCATTTTATATGGTTCTATTTTCTGTTGTCTCTTAAGATATTCAGTAGGATTGTGTTCTGATATTTTCCAGCTGTCCTGAGTTAGCCATATCCACTGAAAACTAATCTAAACCCACTTTGAAATGTCCTATTGTTTCGGAGTTAGGGTTGTACCTCAGCATATTCACGAGTGTTTCCTATCCCATGTACAGTGTATGTTACTCATATTACAAATCAGTAATACTAAGAATCAAGTAGATTGTTGACGCTGTCAGTTTGAACATGATTTTTTGATTATACGATAGAATCTGTGGCAATAGATTCATTTCACTTATTCTCTGCACTTCGATAACTTCTGTATAGTCTTTTGATAATGTCTAAATCTTTACTGATATTGTTGCCTTTAGGTTCTTTCTCTCTGGTTGTCGCCACCTCTTTTTGCATAATTAAGATAGTTGCCTGATTGTCTTTATGTAATTATTCACTGCTTATTTTCAGATCTTTTTTTCTTAATTCATTTTATTCCTTCCTGAGCCATATTTTCCTTTTCTTCTGTTTTGTTGTAGTTGTTTACTGTTCATGAGTGAACATTTGATGAGTCCCATCAGCTGAATGTCAAAATCACGTCCTGCTTTTTCAGTGTTTAGGGAGAAAGATTATAGTGTCTGAAATTGGGTACTTCCTTCAAAGCCTTTGAATGTTGAAGTATCCCAGGGTAAGGCTTTCCAGAAGTCTTTTTTTCTCCAGTCAGAACTTATTAAAACACCAAAATTTTCAAAATGGTTTGCTTTTTTCCACCCCATTCTTAGAAAAATAAATTTTTTTTTGTATACTTGCTGTGAAAACCTGGCAATGTTTCATGCAATAAAACTGAGTAATTTTTAGGTCTTGTAAAGTGGCCCCAAAGGATTTTTACCTCTCAAGTTTCCCTCATTCTTGTTTGTCAGGACACTTACATTTTGTCTATCCTTCTCCTGCTCCTGGTTTTGTGTCAGAGTAATTTATACTCATGTCAAACTGCTTCCTCAGTGTTCCAATTTGTAAACAATGGATGGGTTTAATCTTGAGGGGTTATGGAGTTTAAAATTTTTTAAGCTTTATTTGTCCTTTAGAAGGGAACGATGTTTTCTATGTTTTTCCAGCTAAACTGGAAAGTAGAGGTGTGTGAGTTAATCTTTTATGTTTTAGGGACAATATTTGATGCTCTGCTCTCCTTTCATTTGTGTCCCATTTGAAGACAATATTATCACAATACTAGGTGATTTTGGTAGCCCCAACCTTCTCATCCTCAAGGGTGACAAGATGGGATGGGGCTCTGGTGGAGCTGGGGGGGGGGCACGAGTGGGTGCCCTTGTCGCCCTTTCCTCTTCCCACTGGAGCTGAATCTGTGCTGCCGCATCCAGGTTCTGGGCTTCTAGCCAACACCGACCCCCAGTTCCTGGCTTGATCTCATGGAGAACAGAGGCAGATGCTAGAAAACATGCAGGAGTTATGAGACTTAGGTTCAACAGTGGTTAGTTTAAGATGTTAACAAGAGAAGTTGGACTTATTTTTAAATTGACAAATATGAAGTGCTTGCTCATTGATGCCCAAGAATGTTTTACTTTCACTATAAAAATAGTTCTCTTCAGTATCACCTGCTGTCTCAGTTCAGTGATGAATTATCCTTATGCTGAAGATTTGAAGATCTTTGAATATTTTGAACAGCTTTGTCCCATGTGTGGCAGTAAAGTGTCTGGGCATCATGGGCTCACCACGGCTGAAAGTTGCGAGAGATCTTTTAAGCAAACAGTCCAAAATAACAAAAGATACACATGTATAGAAAACCAGAACTGCCAAATTGACAAAACACAGAGAAAATGTCCTTACTGTCAATTAAAAAAATGTCTGAATGTTAGAATGAAGTTAGAAGTGGTAAAGACTGACTAAATGCAAGGAGGAAGGAATACATTTGGGCCAATATGTAGAGTGATACTGACCTTTCTAAATCATAGACCAAAGTCTGCTGTAGAGCAAATATTGGAGGACAAAGAATTACAAACACGCTCTCTCAGTAATGCTGTCAGTATTATTAACATGCGATGCCTCAGCCTTGAGTTTATGCAGTGTTAGAGTGTAAATGGATTGCACATCGATGTTTTCCTACCGTATCAGTGAAAAACATATTGCCATGTCAGTTCTTGCCAGGAATTTCTCAACAAAATGGAGTTGTTAGTATTTCAATAAGTATTGATGTGCCTGATTTAAAAAAAAAATTAATGATCAGAAGGTTTCCCTGTGTTTAGTGTATGTTATGGTTTGCACCTCATGTCCCCCCAAAGCCTCATGCGGTCACAGGTGGGGCTTTTTCAGAGGTGGCCGAATCAGGAGTGTGTGATGCTGGGATTAAGGGTGTATGACCACTAAATCAATCCACTGATTGGTTTGGGACTATCCTAATCCCAGCAGCCTGGATAGGATATAAGGGACAGAAAGAGGCTTGTCCACCCCTTTGCTTGCCTTCCTGCCTTCTGCCCCTCTGCCATGCCGCCCCACCTTGGAGCCAGCCAACTATGAACTGAAACCTCTATGAACTGTAAGCTAAATAAATCTTTTCTCCCTTAACTTTGGGTGTCAGGTATTTTGTCTCAACAACAAGCAAACTAAAACAGTGTATACTGTTGTTGAGATATGAATGATTTAGAGATATTTCTTCACAACTGATTTTTTTGTTGAGAATAGCCCAGCTTTACCAAATTGACATAGTTTTAATGAATCCTAAGTCTATGAGAAACGCTATGATTTTTTCCAGTTGTACTTGTGTTTGGCAGCATTTTTCTCTCTGTTATTTTTCTAAAATATTACATCCTGATTCTTGAAACATTTATGGATGGTGTTTTTATCTCTTTCACCTTGATGGTCACTGTCTTAGTTACTTTTCTCTCGTTGCTGGGACAAAATACCCGACACCCAAAGTTAGGGGCAGAAAGGTTTATTTAGCTCACAGTTTGTAGAGGTTTCAGTCCACAGTCAGCTGGGTCTGAGGCAGGGCGGCATGGCAGACAGGCAGAAGTCAGCAAAGTAAGCAAGGGATGCAAGCAAGCAGCTAACCAGCTTCTTCCTGTATCTTATATTTTATCCAGGCTACCTGTCTTTAGGGTGGGCAGTACTCCCACCCTTAATCCTAATACTCTTAATCCTAGAGTCACACCCCTGCTCCCTACAGAACCATGCCAAACCAATCAGTGGACTAATTTAGTAATCACACACTCTAGATCCAGCTACCTCTTACCACATGAGGCTTTGGGGGGACATCTAGACACAAACCATAACAGTCACGTCACTAATTTATCACCTTG
>PVJO010014066.1:25624-49723 GCA_004026905.1 Hystrix cristata
TATACATAATGGTCACATTCATCATGGTTATTTTGTACCTGTACATGATGTATCTTGGTTTTCCCCCCCTTCCCCACCCCTCCCTTCTGCTCCCCACTTCCCTATTTACAGCAGGTTTATTCTTATTTTTCCATTTTTTCCCTTTCCCCTTTCTTTCCTTTTTCCCTTCCTTCTTTTCCTCCTTCCCCCTTTCTAGTTCTCCTCTCTTTTGAATTTTTATTGATGACCATGGGAAGTTGTACCCAGGGCCAGTTTATGCCACCAAAGCCACAGACCAAGAAAGATGCCAGAGCAACAGAAAAGCACTGCACACAGGTCAAAAGTAGCCAAAAGTAAGAGTAAAACGGGGCTGGTAACTCCAGCTTTCAGAATTTAAATGCCAGACACCTCTGCCTACCACAAATGAATCTCCAGATGTGATTGACAGGAATGATTGACAGGGTGTTGAGCCATCTTTGAAGCTCTAAGCATGCAGTCTGCTCCCAGAAATCACTCTGAATTATTGAGACAATGTGTATTTCAGAGCGTATAAAGAGGTGGAAAGAGGGTAGAAGTGACCAGAAGGTCAGCTTGGAGATCCAATGTGCATGTGCTCTTACCTAGGGCATTGGCGATCTCCTAAGATTTGTCATTTCATTTTTTCCCTCTCAGGATAATGGAAGTAGGAATAACCATACAGTGCTGTTTGGGGTTAAACCGAGGAAAGGGAGCGATTTGCTCAGCCCCATTGTTTCTAACTGTACTACATGTATTAGTTATATTGTCCATGTGCTTTATCTAGTTATGAAATTTCATTTAATTTTTTTCATCTTTATAAGCCTTTAAGAAACAGTAACTAGAAACTGAATTTTCCAAAATATATTTATGCCAAGATTCAAATAACCAGATGAGGCTTTTCTTTGTTGATTTATTTTGGGGGGGGTGCTGGGAATCAAACTCAGGGCCTTGTGCTAGCTAGGCATGTGGTCTACCACTTGAGCTAAATCCCCATCCTCTCTTTGTTGATTTTTGTGATGAATTTCATGATAGGTTTCTGATGCTGAGACATCCTTATCTTTGATCAGATGAACACCACTTTCCTATGATGCAGTCATGTGTGTGTGTGTTACTGTGGATTGACCCCAGGACATTGTACAGGCCAGGCACCCATCTTACCAGTTAGCTGCGCGCCAACAAGAGAAACTATTCTCTATTAGCCCATTATATTTGACTAGCTAATATTTTAACCTGTATTGAAAATCTGCAGGCCTAGGTGTAGTGCATCTATAATTCCCTATCCTGGTAAACACTTATCTGGTTTGATGTAAATATTGCATAAGTCTGATAAAATATGCTGTACCATTTTCTTACCTGTTTTTCTTGGATTACATACATGTGAGACCATGCCTGGCTGAGTATATCTTTTATTTAATGTTTTTATTAGTATGTTCTTATAATATATAATAAATATACTCATCGTGGGGAATTGTCATATATATGTTGCATCTTGAACAATATATTAAAAGTCTCAAGAATCATTTATAAACCCACTGTGAGATGAATTTATGGAGGGAAGTTTTTAGATTTACACTTCAATCTAAAATCGTCAATCTTGTTTGATAACTTCTTTGATTTTCCCTCTTCTTTTTGTACCTGATTTGAAAATTGATATATTTTAAAGAATTTATTCATCTACAGACTAAAATTACCTAAGTCTTAATTCTGTCACCTTTTATATCTCAATATGTTACTGCTTAGTTGGAATAGCGGTATGCACCGGCAATCACAGCACTCCGAAAGCTGGTGCAGGGTCAAAAGTCCATAGGGTGCCAGGGCACTGTAGTGGACCCTTTCTCAAAAATGTAAATATCCGTGGCATTTTTAATTATTTTTCATTTGCATGTTGTGTTTTGCTATTATATCTTTCTTGTTACAACTATTTATCATGTATTCTCATTTCCAGTGTATTTATTCCTATTTCTTTGACTATCAATTGTCTATTTTTATGAAGTATGTTGCTAAACATATTTTGATATACTGTATATCGAAATAAACATATTTTTTCAAATTTAACATTCTGTACCAAGATTATTACCTAATTCTATATATGCCTAAATTTACTTCATAATTTACTATTGGAATAATAAGTTATTTCATAATGTACTTTGCATCAAAACAAATATGTATGATGAGAAACTAGTTCAGTGGTACAGCATGTGCTTTGTGTGACTAAGGTTCTAGATTCATTCCACTCATACTGATTAATAAAACACATAAGATTTTTAAAGTGGTTTCTTCTCTATACCTTCTAATTTTCTTTATTAAGACTATGTGTATTTTACAAATACAATATTTATATTTTGCCATAAGATATATAAAGATTTCACATGTCCTAACCAAATTTATTACGAGTTGCCTACTTATTCTCTGTTTTGTGAATATTCTAAATATATCTAATATGTAGTGTCTTAATATCGTTAAGTGCATTAGGAGAAATAATTGCTTTTCTGAAGTCTGTTGAAATTTGCAACTTCAGTCATCTACTTATGCATTAATGATTTAAATATTTCAACTTATAGCTCTCTGACATTATGCTTTCTAGTACTTGAATTGCAGAGAAGTTTTAAATGTATTTGTGATTTTATGCTGGTTGTCCAGCAATGCAAACTCATGTTAAGTTGTCCATTTCAAAATTGAAATTGCATAGTCTTGCTTTAGATGTTTTAGAAGCTGTGTTTTTCAGTGTGTAGCACCATTCCTACCTCCCTGCCTTTCATAATACCATAGGACGTTTGATGTCTGGAATGATTAATAGTAATATGGGTATAAAAACATGTAAATGAATAATGCTAAATTAACAAGAAGACAGACTCTTGCAGAATACATTTCATAAATACATTCAAATATATGTTACCTAGAACATGTGCACTATGAGATTGATCATACCTGTCCACCCATTCCTGTTTGCAGTGACTCCAAATGCACACACTTTGCTGTAGTCAGTGTTAATAAAACCCAACTAGTTGCTAAACTCTGGTTTAAGCCCCTAATATACTCTATTACAATGGTGAATGTTAAGACCTTTATTTCCAAATACATGTTGGTAAGAAACACTGAAAGATCTAGCAAGTTGTTCAGTAGCATATAATTAAGTTGCTGTTTGAGCTTGTGCCACAGCCTAAGTTTTCACCATTGTATCTTCATTCTGTCTTTGATCCCAGCAGGCCAAACATCTGTGTTTGTTCAGAATTACTGCACTTGATCTCAGTGTGTCCTTCTTGGCTTCTTAGCTTTCCTGTGGCAGCTCCAGCCAGCATTCCTTGTGCCACACCTGCTGACGTACCTGTTCGAGTTGCCGGGAATCTGCTAATGGGGGTACATTCTGGAGTGAATGCATACTACACACATCCGTGCACCCATTGGGTGCTTTCTCCATCTCTAAAATTTTGTTCAGTGTGATAATCAAAGCACATCTACCTGCTCTGCCTCCACTGCTGTGTCACATGTGTGACATGAGATTATCACATGTTCTCAGCTTTTGCTGCACTCCGTCTTTCTTCATGGTTGTGGGGTCAGCCCGCTGTGTTCACCTTTTTCGTTGCGTGCATTAGCCCTTGTGACTATGACTGTTTTGGAGCTTTGTCCTGAAGTATTGTTATGGTTTAAATCTAGATGTTCTCCCAAAGCATCAAGCATGCATAGGTGGGGCTTTCGGGAGGGGACTGGATCATGGGTGTGTGATCCTGGATTAGTCCACTGATGGTTTTATAGCTGGATGTGATATGGTGTTGGAAGGTAAAACCTGGTGGGAAGAGGTGAGTCACTGAGGGCGTGACCCAGAAGGGTGTATATCTCACTCCTCCTCCCTTGGTGCCTTGCTGCTTCCCAGTGCCTTGCCGTGAGCCAGCTTCCTGGCTGCCCTGCCCCCTGCCAAGCCACCTTGCCTTGGAGCCAGCCAACTGCGGACCCAAAGCCATACAGACTGAACCAGAATAAACCTCTCCTTCCTTAAACTGTGGGCGTTGGATATTGTACGGCAGCGCCAAGAAAGTAGCGGACAGATTTGTTCAGTTACAGCATTTTGGTGACAATAGCAGTTTTGTACCCTTGTGTGAATCTGAATGTAATTCAGACTTGTCTGCCGCATTTTGCAGTGACTGTTGGATTGTCCTAAAAAGGTTTTATCTGAGGGACAGCAGATAGTCTCCTCAAGTTCAGTCTACCTTACTACGGCTGTGTAAGTAGTAAGGTAGCACTCTGGCTCTTCCTTTCTCATTTACTTCTGTTTCTGTTTGGAAATAACAGAGACTCCATAAATGCCCTGTATACAATAGTCACAATACCGCATTCAGCCTCAGGAACAAGGATCATAACAACATGAAAAAGGCCTTACTCATGAAACTCTTACCTCAGAGGATTTTTGGCTAGAAGTGTAGTTAATAGGGACACAATACTTCTTCCCTTTCTTTCATGTTTTTTTTTTCCTTCTCATACTTCTTCCCCACCTTCCTCTGTTGTTTAGTTTCTTTATTTTTCCTTCATTTTCTTATTCCTCTGTCTTTCATAGATTTAAAATGTCTTAGAAGCTCTTGGGTCATAATCCATAGAATATGGCCCAGTATAATATTCTATGTATGTTCTCATTGCTCTTGTGCTGTGAGAATAGCCACAAGAAGTATGTCTTCTTTGGGTTTAGTGGTTCTCTCCATGTGACATTACTCTGCAAGTGCAGTGGCACAGTTGTGATCCTATTTTCAGAGACAACAACAACAAAAGAGCCTGTGAGCACAGTAAGGAGACACAGACAGCTCAAAATTGAATCTTGCTTCACGGCAGTGACCCAACTGGCTGGCTCAAGTCAAAAGTCCAGGGAGGAAACCTGAGCTGGGAATGGCTTTGTCTGGGGTCAGTCATCTGGGCTCTACTCAAGCAGCTATTGTATTGTTTTTCCTCTCCCTCTCAGCTCAGTGAGCAGAAAATGGAGCAGTTTTACGTCAGTGAAGATGAGTTTCTGTTGTATGAACTGTCCAGTCAGGCACAATTGTGTGAAAGAATTCTGTCAGGCACATCAGAAGTTCCCAGTTGTTGCTGACAGACTCCCAGTCTGGCTTGGCCTGGCTTGCTGTATGAACGTTATGACTGTGGCTGCACGGGAAGGTCCTGGGAGACCCTCGGTCTCAAAAAGTGATTACACATGGCCAGATGGCGCACAACAGGAGTGCGGCTTGTAGTGGGCACACAGCTTCTACTTGGGAGCGGACAGAACAGCTTTGGCAGGATCTGAGCCTTCCCGTATTAGCTGAGGAGACCGTCGGCTGTCACTGTTACACACTTGGTCCTTTCTAACACGGTGGGGCTGGGACTTCTGCCGGGACCCAGGCGTCCTGTCCTGTCCAGTGAGTTGACTCTGCCATGGCTAGAGCCCTGCCTTTGCCAGCTCAGTGCCTGCAGCCCCACCGCTCTCCAAGCTCTCCGGTGAACAAGACAGTTGACAGGAGACTAGTGACACGTGTCAGGTTTCTGTGTGGTGAGACTGCTGTGCTGGGTGTCTTGTTTTTCTCCTAGCAGCAGACCAGGTGTTACGGTTTATATCTGGAATGTCTCCCGAGTGTCTCATGTGTTTGAAAGTTGATTGGTTTGTGTGGGCCCTGTCCTCATCAGCGAATTCATTCATAGGTGAGTTCGCTGTCTGTATGTGCTGTTGGGAGGTGGGGGTGTACCGGCGGTGACTCTCTAGAGGCAAAGCCCAGAAAAGTGCATTCTTATTTGCAGCCCCTCCCCTCTTTCCCTCCTTCCAGGTTGCCATGGCCTGAGTACCTTTCCCTTCACCATGCCGCTTTGCCATCTTGTTTCTACCTTGGATCCAGCAGGACATGAACTTGTTACTTACATCCAGGGGTGGACAGCTCACCATGTCATGCCATGTCGTGCCTTGCCACTGTTCTGCTGAAAATACAGCTCTCAGCAGTCCTAAACCCCACCCAAAGAACTTAAAAAAGGCAAAGCTTAATATAAGGAAAGACTATTTGGGGGGAAAAGATGGAAAAGAAAGAGGATAGACAGGTACCATGAGGTGGTAGGGAACTTCAGAGCTGAAAGCCCAAGAGTTCTTACCCTAAGCTCCTTTTACTGGGGCTAGTGTCTTTCCCATCCCCCAGGTGTATGCTGGTTGGTATCTGATCTGTTGCCTCCACTGTCTTTGATCCTAATCTAGGCCTTCTGGCCATTCGGCTTCTTCCTGTTTCTTTTAATGAATAAGTGAAGGAGAACCTAGTAGGAAGGCAGTTTACTTAATGATTAATTAAGGGGGGCATGTGTGCATGTGTGTATCTGGTGTAATACTATACTGATGTTAAAGTGAGAACATACATATATGTGTATATGCATAGGGTGTGTGTGTGTGTGTGTGTGTGTGTGTGTGTGTGTGTGTTACATACTAAATAAGAGCTCTTAGGTGGCTGTCTCTTATTGCCCTTGCATTCTGTCAGGTGGTTGAGGGGAGCTGTCTTTCCTGGTAATTGTGTTGTCTGGCACCTCTCCCAAGTCTGGCTAGCTTTTCCCTATATTTCTAATTACCCTAACTGCAGAGTCTGCCGGTGAAAACAGAAACTGCTTTTAGTGGTAGAGTCAGAAACTGCATTTAGTATCTTTCTTAGTCATTTTAACAAAGCTCAATGAGGCCTTTATCCTATCTTTCTCTATCTACTGGCCCCTCTGCCCCTACAAATTGAAATCGTGAGCCAGTGTAAACTTCTCCTCCTCCAAACTGTGGGTATTTGGTATTTTCTCAGTAACAGGAAAGTGGCTAAGATACCTAATTATACTCAATTTGTTAAAAGTTTAGATACAGGGTCTCAAACACTCAAGTTATATCCTCCATGTGAACTTGATTGTGATGACAGTAAATTACAAAATGTCCATACTCTTCTCCCCAATTCCAAAGATATTATAGGGTTTTTACAAACGGCATAAAAATTAGAAGAAATGTTTAACATTGCCTGTGATGAGGCTCAGTGTTAGGGAGGTGGCCAAGCCTGCTTCAACTCCTGTGCTATATCCAGAGCAACACAATCAGTCAATCATCAATCAATCAATCATTCAATCGGTAAGTTAAAAAAAGCTTCTTGTAGTTTAGAATGCCAAAAGAGTATTAATAGAAAGAAGGAAGAATGAAAGAAATGCTATAAAGGACAATTTCCAGCAGGGCTGACTGTTAAACCCAAACTTTGAATCTCCGTGAAGTAGGGCATCCACATGAACATGTGATATGTATATGTGTGAAAATAGAGAAAAGCACCATCTCTCATATAATTGCTATAGCTCATAGATGGTTTGCAGACATTGTTTAAAAAATAATATGCTGAGTGAGGCAGGACAATGAATAAAAGCAGTATTGCGTCGGGGAAAGCACCAGCTGTTGGTCTGCAGGCAAGTCAATAATTAGGCATAAAATGGGTTCTGTATAGGAGGAGTGAAGAGGAGTAGATGTAACATGGGAAAGACATGTAACATGGGATGACGATGAGTAGCAAAATCAGGTTCTGAACCAGTGGTTTTTCTCTGAAAATGTTCTTAGTGTGAAATTAAAGGAGGGGTTCTCTGCTGGCTCATTATGAGTGTGGCTCAAAATTATAGACTTGAAAGAAAAGTAGAAATTTACATAAAGTTGTACAAATAATTCTTTTTTTACAGTTAAGTTCCCCTAATCACTTTTGAGGCAAAATCGAAAATTTCAACTGTTTTTAGTTTAAAAATTGCATGGGCAACATTATCTAAGTATCATGGGAAGGGTGTTTCACAGGAATAGAAATAATTATAAGGTATTTTTTGTGGTTTTAATGATTTGGCCCAGGACCTTCAGTCTGAGCAACATTCAGCCCTTTTACGTTTTTAGTTATTATTTTTATAGGCGAAAAGTGTCTATAGAAGGAAAATAATAAAATGAGGCCTCATTAGACTTTCTGGCTCACCTTGACCAGAAAGAGTTACAACTATACTGGTGGGAGCAATTAACAAGAGAGAGCTGATGAGCAGAACAGGTGGAAGCCAGGCAGGCCCCCTAGCCACAACTCCTCACTTTCAGTTAAATGCAAGAGACAAGGGGCAGCTGTGTAGAAGTAAATTCTTATCTAGCTTATAAAAATACACCTATGTTCACACCCAAGGATCACTGTTACTACACTAGGTACACATGTATCCCTTTACGTAATCACTAACATGACCTCATATGTAAGGTTCCTCCTATCCAACCTATAAACTCCAGAGACAAGGCCCCGGCAGGGAAAGAGAAAACCAAATAAAACACACTTAGGAATGTGCACATAGGTGATGGTGCCTGGGTTAGGGTCTTGTGGCCTGAGACCCATCTATGATAGCCCAGAGAACCAATGAGGTTGTGACAAGTTTTAGGTGTCAGCCTGGGGGCTAGGGGCTTGATCATTTGATAAATAAAAGGAAGCTGAGGACAAAGGCCTACAGGTTTTCCATCTTCTGAGGGCTCCCTGCCCTCACCTCTCACAGAGTAGCTCTCTGTCTTGTGATTTTTCATTCTTACAAATAAAGTGTCTTCCCTTTCAAACTTCATTCCATTATTTCATTACTGGTGCAGAGTTGACAGTCCCAGGTGACTATAGAGCAGTGGTGCAGTGTACCCACTGGATGCAACACTTTGAATGTTGACACTGGGTCTCACTATGTAATCCAGACCAAGCGTAAAGTGCTTATTGTTAGGTTTACGTGGAGGGAGGGAGAAGGGAAAAGGCTGACGACGCTGGAGAAAGCTTTATTAAGGTGTAGTGAGAGTGGCCTTTTATCCCTTAGTCGCCCCCCCTTTCGTGACGTGGGGGTTTGAAAAGTGCGTGTTTAGGATTGGTCCTTTCTGTTTGGGGTGACCAAGTAGTGGACACCGCCCCTGGGCAAGTTGGTGGACGGACCTAGTTGAGGACCCTAGTGGGGGGGAGGGTCATTGTTTCGGCAGGAGATTCTGGCATAGAGACGAGGAAAGGGCTTTGTGAGAAACCAGCGATGGCCATTTTGGCATCTGGGGAGGGCCATCCTAACACTTATCTTCTTGCCTCAGCCTCCAAGAGTGATGTGATCACACGTGTGGATCAGGAAGTACGATTATATAGTATGATCACAATGCTTGGTTAAATTAACCATCAATTACTTGTTTTTATGTCAAGAATATTGTAATTATTTTCCATTGTGAATGTGTGGGTGCCGTTCTGAAAGACACCTAGGAAACTTCTTCCCACAGATAAGTGTCTGTGAATTTGAGATTGGTTGTGCTTGTTTAATTTTTTTTTTAGATGGAGAAGAAACTCAGCACTATCACAATTTTTCAAACAGTAGGAATAGCCATCCTTTTTTTATATAAGCCACTTTTAGGCAGTATATTCATTTCTATTAATGGGGTGACTCAGTGTGTCACCCCTTGATAACTTCGGAATGATGACTCAATGAAAAACAAGATCCAATCTTCCCTTGACGTAGGTACTAGAGAAGTACCCTGAATTTGGTCACTCTGGGTAGTTTATTGATTTGGTGCCCAACATTTTTTGTTGGAGAATTGCTTAGTGCTTAGCAAACAATACACATTTGAATTCAAAAGAAAAATTGGGAAAAGACAAAAGTAAAACTCAACTGATTGTGGTCCCCGCTCAGAATTGAGACTGAGGATGTGAAATTTTACCCTGTGAAAATGGCTAAGTAGGATGTGAAGAGGCCCCAGATTTAAATTTCCTGACATCTCATATTTCCCTGTCTCACCACCTGTGATTGCGCTTCCCTGGGCTGCACAGACACAGTGAATTGTGTATAACCTCAGGATTGTGTTCAAACTTCAGAGTGTGGATTCTTTTTTGAACTGCTGCGAAGCAGCATCCCTCTTTGCTTCTTTTGCAGCAAAGCGCTGCATAATACAAGTTGCCTTAAGGAACTAAGAATTGATTTTCATGATTTAGCCATAAGATTGTGATTTTTCTATTTAAAAATGGAGTGGAGAATTGAATGCATCTGAAGAAGCAAAGAAAAATTCAGAAGTAAATTATTTGTTTTGCATTTACCACAAATATGCCTGAAGATCCACAGAATCAGGATGCCAGTGAACAAACCACCTAATGGTTATTTCCAGTGCATACTTCTGATTTCATCTACCTGCCCCCAAAATGGCCACAGGATGGGTTATCTGAAAACTCTTTGAATATAAACAATCTCATCAAGCAAATTGTATTTGGTTTCAGTTCTTTGGAATTTTGAATAAATTAATAATTGGCAGTTAATATATAATTATTATTATGCTGAAATGATTATTATTCATAGTTTCTTTGCCTCAGCTTATTGCCCATAGGATTATAGGGAAATTCATATTTCAGCCATTTCACTCCCTTATTCCACTGCTTCTGGGCTTGAGTCATTTCAACTTTTTTTTAATCTTTGATATGATTAGAAATGTTATTGTTGATTTTTTCATTATGAATTAGAATTTTTGACAGATTAAGAAAACTGCTGTCATGCAGATGATGAAAAATTCAAAATTCGTAAAAATTTTCATTTGAAACTTTCATCTAATATTTTATAGATATGTGTTTTATTGTGTTTTCTCAACATGTGGAATAGTTTAATTTTCCTATATTTGCCCATCCTAATGTATTTTACTATATTTTTGTGGTTTTATCTCATGTTTATTATCTCTAGTGTTGAACTTCTTACATACATGGGCTTTTAACGTTTGTAAAGTTGTTTGTATCATGAGAGCTGTATATGTTGTAAGGTTTTAATTTCTAATCCACTTGTTTATACCGGATACATAATTTCATGGCATATTTTTGTATATAAAGGTAGAGATATATTCTGTGGTACAATATCTTGGGAATTTCATTAGGTTTTTTGTTCGTACTTTAATTATTCCAGCTTATACCATAATGTTATATGCAAATGAAGACAACTTTATGTGTTCCATCTTAATCTCTGCTCATTACTTTTTGTTCTTTCTTCTGATTTGTCAGTATCCATTGATACTATTTTATGATTTTTGTCCTCTAAATTTTATTGTAGTAGAGTACATCAATTATTTCATAATGCTTTTGATACCTTTAATAATTTCTTCTCTATTGTCTATAATCTTCAGATATAATGAGCAATGAAATTTTCTATTATCTGGGGAATGATTTTAATTTTTATGTTGCTGTTGTTTCTCTAATTTTCTGATGCTGTAATCTGTATTTTTTTCCAGTATGTATTCCATTGCTTTGTTTTTTCGCAACATATATTCATTGCTTTTAATTATCCTTTTTTTTTTCTTTTAATTATTTTTGAAGCAGCCACTTTTGGGTCCCAGAAATGATAATATGCTGTGCATTCATTCTCATAGATTTTTAAATCGTAATTAATCAAACTTTGATTTGAAGCATGCATCTATTAAAATTTGTGATTCATTCTCTAATTCTTAGGAATATTTTTCAATGTTACTGCTGTCGGTTTTGAAATTCATTTCAATAGGTGTGACCGCCTTCTTTGCATGATTTCCATTACTTTGAATACATTAAGATTTTATCTATTTTTTTTCTTTTTCTTTTGTCTTTTATTGATACATGTTTACAATGTATAAAGATTACATTTATTGTAGGGAGTTGGTACATGTCCATAAGACATTTCAATTCTTTTTCTCCCTAAAAATTAATTTCTTTATTGTTATTATGAATATGGTCTATTTGGGTGAATATTTCTTGTGATTTTGAGAAGACTCTGTACTGTGTAGTTTTTTGTTAAAGTATCTTGCACTATGCAATCGATCCCCATGAAGTAAGATTTTGTTAATTTTAACTGTTCCATTACAGATTTTTCTGCCTTCTTTAGCTCTCAATTACTGATGGAGCTGTTTTGAAATCCTCAGAGTTACGAACCAGTGATTTTTTTCTTCACACTTATGCTTTTGCCTCATGTAATTGATCCTGTGTTTAGTAGAATGTGTAGGAAAGGCTGTTCTTTTTAGACATGCTTTTTTTTTTTTTTGGTACTGGGGATTGAACTCAGGGCCTTGTGCTTGCTAGACAAGCACTCTAACCACTGAGCTAAATCCCCAGCCCACACATGCCTTTTATATCATTAACTGAGCACTGTAGTTTTTATTTACTTTGAGGTACAAATTGAATAATTCCAAATTAATATAGCGTCTTCAGATTTTGTTTAATCTATGCTAGTCTACTATGTCTTTTTCACAACCTTCTATTTAATCTGCCCTCATCAGTGTCAACATAACAACCGCTCCTGTCCAAGCTGGCATAACATTGGTACCTAACCCAGATGTCTAGACATTGATCGGCTCTGATATCTATTTTCTCTTTCTCTGACAGTCTAACTTGTTCTCTGATGGGCAATATAGAATTTGACCACTACTCGCTGAGGGGCTGTGGATCTCCTGTTTGCAACTTTGCTGTTTTGTGTACTGCAGCCCATTATTTAGTATTTAAATATTTTGCAATTAGTTTTATTCTCAAATTTTTTGTTGAGATTTAACAATAACAATATAAATATCCTGCGACTATTCAGAAAGTTTCTCACTGGGCCTTGGACAGTGAAAGAGAGTATCCAGGTGATTGATACCCTGCCTGACTGAAACCTGTCTTGCCCCACGGATGACCACTCTCCCACTTTGGTGACTTCCTGAGTTTACCGTGTGTGCTTTTCTATGAACAGTGTTCTTTTAGTTTCTTCCCTTGGAACTTTCAGTAAGTGAATATTATAGAAATTGCAAAGAGAAATATTTTCAGTGTCTTTTTTGGTCTCGTTATTGTTCACGAATCAAGAGCCAAGTGCTTTCTCATTCATTCCATTGGTCATGTGTTTCAGGATTTTTCAAGTGTACAGTGGATCCCCAAGATTCAAGGGGGTTATGTTCCTAGAGTTCCCACAAATTGTGAAAAACCACGAATTTCAGATATGGTCAGAAAATGCCTATCAATGCCTATTTTTATAGTTTAAACCCTAAGTATGCTGTCTCCCACAGTTATGTAATTTAATGAAATACTGTATAGAGTGCTGTAATAATAAAAATACTGTACAGTAGTTCAGTCTTTCCTTAAATTTTTTCTGGCACTTAGGTTCATTGCCTATAACCTTAGAAGGTGCAGGGCATGTGGCAGCATCTTAGGAATCTTAGGTCTTTAAGAAGAACAAAACAAAGAACACTCAGGATAGCTACATGTGGTACACCAACCTGTTAGGATGCAGGAATCCTGGTGCATCTGCCTGAGATGGATTATAGGGCAGCAGCCAGTCAGCAGCAAGGAGAACTGAATAATGCTCTTGGACTGGCTACTTGTGAATCTCCTGCCAAAAAATGTTGCATATGATATCTGTGATTTCCATGAAATTGCAGGGGTTTTCCCAACAATTACTAGATTCTAAGGAAAAAATCCATGAATGACTGAGGCCTTGAACTCTGAACCATGACTTCATGGGGTTATACTGTACTTGAAAAAAAAAATCACATCTCTCTGCACAGCACAGAATAATAGCACAGTATCTCCTCTGGCATTGGAAATAAGTCACTGGTCTGTAGATTTTGGTAAACTCCAAAATAAAGGAAATGAGTACAGAGTCCATTCTTGCATAAATCTACTTCTTTACTGTATTCTACCACAATTCCATTTTCTCTGATGATTTTCTTGAAAAGATTTAGTTCTTGTTTGAACTAAAGTCTTGAAGACTTTTTTTCTTCCCTGAAATTCATTTGTCATTCTACTTATAGTACAGTTTCATGGAAAGCAGAATTTGAATGTCTTTCATTTATATTATGTCAACTGTCAGCCTTCTGGCTTAGAAAGTATTGAATGTTGTCAGACTTTTATTTTACTGTACAGCTATAATTTTTTTTTTAACAAATCAAAAGCATCATCTGTAAGTGACACAATTTTTTTGAAGTTTTCTTTTGGGAGAGTGTTTAGGCGGGGTCTCACTTTCTATTTCAGACTGGCCTTGAACTGGCTATGTAGCCCAGACTAACCTCAAACTCATGGGAATTTTCCTGCATCAGCCTCCCAACTGCTGAGATTACAGGCATGAATGGGCACATGTGGCTGAAATTTTCCTTTTGTGCCTAATTACTTTGTGATATATTGGTTTTCAGTGCATATAACACATTTTATCTTTTCCCCTCATTATTGTCCTATATCCCCCTACAGTTTCTTAGATGTGAGTGCAAAGTGACCATTTAGTGACACTGAGGTCTAAGATAATGTCACACTTTCTCTATTTACATTGTTCATAGACTTGTTCCAATAAAGCTGTTTTTCCATTAACATTTTAATTATTATTTATAAACTATTTGATGTTCAATTTTTTTTCTATGAAACTGAATTCAAATTTCAAAATGCTGCCTAAATACAAAGAAAGAACGAAGAAAGAAAGAAAGATGCAATGCCATAAATAATAAGATTTGACAAGAGATACTACCTATGGTCTACCAAAACTCTTCATTATTCATCTGCCCTTGTGTTTTGTAGGCTCCCTCTATGAGCTCTGCTTTAGAAACAATGCACAAATACCCTTGCAGTAACCCAGCAGAAGAACCAGCACTCCTATTCTGTTGTTGCTTTAGCAATAAGTGGCAACTGATAACCAAGACACAGAGTTAATAGTTGAAGGATTCAGTCGCCATTCAGCCTACCTTTTTTTTTTTTTTTTGAAATGTGTTGTCACTATGTAGTTCAGGCTGGCCTTGAACTCATGGTGACACTCCTGTCTTAGCCTCCTGAATGCTGGAATTACAGACATGCAGCAACATTCCTAGCTCTCAATTCAGCTTTTTAAGAGAGGAGTTGAGATACCCCAGGCTATGAGTCTCAAACTTCCTTCAACAAATATATGTGTGATCATTTAGGAGGAAATAACCTTAGAGGATGTGGCTGTGAACTTCACCATGGAGGAGTGGGCATTGCTGAATCCACCACAAAAGAAGCTCTACAGAGACGTGATGGGGGAAACCTTTAGGAACATGGCTGCTATAGGTAAGGATGACATCACTTTCTTACTTATACAATCAGAGAACATTGTTTCTTGCTCATTGGTGCAGTTTCACTAAGTAGAAGGTGAAAACATTTGGAAGAATAGCTCAGGCCTGGTTACATTGTACCACGAATCTAACCCTAACCCTAATCCTAATCCTAATGTAGTGACTCTTTATATTTCTGTGTCTGCAATTCAGGGAGGACCAGGGATAACCAGAAAGTTGAAGAAGAGTACAAAAATTGCTGGAGAAATCTAAGGTAATTTGCACTCATAAAGAAAAGGAATGTTCCTCAAGAATCAGTATGTGAGCAGAAATATGACAACCAAGGAAATAAGGCCATGTTCAAAGATTTCATCTCATGAATATTCTACAGACGTGCAGATTATGTGTACTCTGGCAATTGAATACAGAAATATTCCAATATAGGAAACTGAGTGAGTTCTGAGATCATGTAACAATTGACACTATCTGAAATATAAATATAAAAATATTCTTTCACAATCAGAATCATGGAAATTTGTGAAATTGCATTAGGTATTGTGAATAGGTTTACATGAGTTTTAATAGGAACCCATCTTCAAGATACTTATGTATACATGTGAATATGAAATATTCAGTACCTTAAAAAATTGCTAACCCTGAAGCAGTATTCAAACTGCAAATGAATGCTAGTGTTGTAATAGTAGGCCTTTCCAAGCCATCCTCCAGAGAATTGAGCCCATTTATGTTTTAAAATTATTAGAGGGCACCCTCCAACATTGTTGGTGGGAATGTTAAGTACATCCACTATGACACAGATGTCTCAAAAAGTAAAAATAGAAGTTCTGTTTGATCCAGGCGTACCTCTCCTGGGTATATTCCCAGAATAATTAAAGTCATACTACAGTGATACATACATAGCCATACTCGAAGCAGGACAATTTATAACAGCTAAGCCCTGGCATCAGCCTAGATGTCCATCATTGGTTGCACGGATAAAGAAAAATTTTGATAGGCTCAGTCTGATGGGGCATTCTTGTAAACCCAGCACCCTGGGAAGCAGATTCAGCAGGATGGCAAGTTGAAGCTCGGCCTGAGCCAATTCAATCATGAATGAGAATCTCAAAATAAGAAATAAGAAAGCTGGAGATGTAATTCTGTGCTAAGACCTCTGTTTAATTCCTAGCACCAAAAAGAAAATGTGCTATATAATCAGCCATAAAGATGAATGATACCATGTCATTTGCCAAAAGAACGGGGTGGGTCTTCATCCCATAATGTTAAGTGAAACAAGTCAGACACACAATGTGAAATATCACATATTATCTCTTATATCAGACACCAAAAATATAAGTCAGGGAGTAAAATAAAGGATATGAGATAAAGGAACTGCTGTTTGGAGATAGGAAAGATGAACAGTGTCAAGAGAGAAGGGGGAAAGAGATGGGGAAAAGGTACCATAAATGATCAATAAATGATATACATATGTACCAGTTGCCCAAAATGAAACTAAACCTTATTGCCAAATACACCAATTTCAAAAGATCCAAATAAATACCATTCTTTAAGGAATAGCTGTTTTGAAGGTATCCTCCAGGGCATTCAGTTAATTTGTTGTCGAAATGACAGGAGGCATCAAGCCAGAACTTGTTCTGCTATATTATTAATATAGAATCCCATTCTAGTGTCTCTGTTTTTATTTATTTATTTATTTATTACAGAAATGAAGAGGTAGAGATGTTATCAATATAAAACTTGGGAGCAATATGAAGAAATATTCCTTTGGACTCTAGATGCTAATGTGGACACGAAACAAGTGGGCTTAAAATCAGCTGAAAACCTTGCTTGCAGAAAGCCCTGGATTGGGCATTTTTCACTAAATGTGCCCATCAGAGCTCACACTGGAGTGAAGACAGTTGTGTGTTTGGGATTTGAAGAGAAGCTTTATAAATGTAATGAAAATGGATGTATCTGCAGCAATTCACAGTCCTTTCAGAAACATGCAAGGACAAATGCTGTAGAGAAACCCTATGAATGTGATCAGTGTAGGAAATCCTACCCTGATCTTAGTGAAAGAACTCACTTTAGACAGAAGACCTGTGTATGTAAGAAAACTTTGAAAGCCTCCAACATACCCAAGGATGTTCAGATCCATGAAAGAAATCACAGTGTGGGGAATCAATATGTACATAAACAATGTAGAAAAGCTTCTATTTCACCCCACTGTATTCAAGTACATGAAGGAAAGCATGCTGGAGAGAAGTCCTCTGTGCCTAAGGAAAGTGGGAAAGAATTAGCTCAGAGTAATTCCTTTCACAGACATTTAAGAACTCAGACTGGGGAGAAACCCTATGTATGTAAGCAATGTGGGAAAGCTTTCAGTACACATAGTTATTGTAAAATTCATGAAAGAGTTCACGTGGGGGAGAAACCCTACATATGTAAGCAATGTGGGAAATCATTCAATACACCCAAATATTATAAACAACATGAAAGAACTCACACTGGGGAGAAACCCTATGTATGTAAGCAATGTGGGAAAGCATTCAGAACATACAGTAATTGTCAAAGACATGAAAGAATTCACACTGGGGAAAAACCCTATGTATGTAAGCAGTGCGGAAAAGCATTCAATACACGCAGTTACTATAAACTACATGAAAGACTTCACACTGGTGAGAAACCATATGAATGTAAGCAATGTGGGAAAGCGTTCAGTACACAGAGTCATTGTAAACTACATGAAAGAATTCACACTGGTGAGAAACCCTATGTATGCAAGCAATGTGGGAAAGCTTTCAGGACACACAAATGTTGTCGAAGACATGAAAGGACACACACAAAGTAGAAACAATAAGTAATGTGGAAAAACCTTCAGTACACCAAGTTGTAAAATATATGAAAGAATTCACATGGGTGAGAAACAGTAATGTGGGAAAGCATTCACAAAACATAGTACTTGTCAAAGACATGAAAGCACACAAATGAGAAACCTTATGTATGTATGCAAAGTGGAAAAGGATCATCTACTAAGTCATAATTACATAGACATAGAAGTCGCACTGGGGAGAAACCCTACATATGTAAGCAATGTGGAAAAGTATTCACAACATACAGTAATTGTCAAAGACATGAAAGAATACACCCCGGGGGGAAGACCTATGTATGTAAGCAGTGTGGAAAAGCATTCAATACACAGTTGTTATAAACTACATGAAAGAAGTCACACTGGGGAGAAACCCTGTGTATATAAGCAGTGTTGGAAAGGATTTGCTACTAAGTCTTTATTTCATATACGTAAAAGAAGTCCCACTGGGCAGAAATACTATGTATGTAAGCAATGTGGAAAATCTTTCCATATACACACATATTGTCAAATATACAAAAGAAGTCACATGGGGGAGAAACTTTATATATGTAAGTATTTTGAAAATCCTCTAAAATTTTTTTCACGTGGAGACCTGTAGAAATAATACAAAAATGTTTTATGTCAGTATTTCTTCATAAAATTTCCAGAAAATACAATCCCAGATGGCAATATCCTAATGTACTTATATTGTGTGTTTTTCAATAAATCACTTATAAATAGCTGGATTACGTATCTATAGTGTTCAATATAAAAATGTTGAGTTGACATATTTTTGAGTGTTTTTGAGCTTCATACATACTGTCTTTTAAGTACACATGGTGAATTGGAATGTATTTTTTGCTTTCAAGTATGGTTAATATTTATGCAGTTTTTTTGTTTCTGCAGTTGGACATAGGCCACTAAAACATTAATTTTTAATTTTTTTTTTGGTAATTTTGTTGGGATTCAACACTACCTTTAGGTTTTTTATGTATATATTTCATATTTGGTTAACAAACTATTTCTTTTTAAATTATAAGGTCTTTATTATTACAAACCAGAGCAACATGAGACAAACACTTTCCTGGCCAGGTGATGTGGAAACAGGAAAAGTTCCTTACAAATTTCATGTAAAGGCCAGGCACAGGGCCACATGTCTCAAATGCTACCTATTATGGGATCTAAAGCTAAAGATCAACTAAGCCAAAAAGCTCAAGGCCTGCCTGGGCAAAAGAGCAAGACCCTGTCTCAAACAATGTCATGTAAGACTAATAAGGTCCACAAACAAAACATTCTTTGTAAGCCACCAGAACATAGTTCAAGTCCCCTTGAGCTAGGAGTCACATCCTTACCTAAAATACCACATTCAGGAGGGAATGAGGACCTCTGCTGACTTCAGGTATCTCACGGTTCACTACAGAGATTGGACAAAATGTGCAAATTCCTGCCTTCCTGGGGATGATTTAGTGACTAAGCTGGAGGAGTTGAGAGGGTGTCAGCCATAGATACCGAAAATGACCAACTCTGGAAAGGAACTTATAAGCAGGTCAAAATGTGCAAAATAGTGTTTTAAGTGTCCCATATACTTGGTGTTCTTAACATATGTTCCATTTTAATGTCTAACAGATGAATCCTGTTGTATTGAAAGCTCCTCTAAAGTCTTCCAGCAGCATGAATTTTCTGGTACCGAATGAGGTGGGAGCTTAAGCCGTAGGCTTTCCCACATTCACTGCATTCATATGGCCTTTCTCCAGTGTGAACCTTCTGGTGCCGAACAAGGTGGGAGGTTCTGATGAAGTCTTTCCCACATTTGCTGCACACAAAAGCCTTTTCACCAGTGTGAACCCTCTGGTGTGCAATACAGTCAGAGCTTCACTAAAGAATTTCCCACAATCAGTGCATTTAAAAGGCTTTGACTCTGTGTGAAATCTCTCATGCTTAATAAGGGTATATCTGTGGCCAAAGGATTTCCCACAAGCACTGCAATCATAAGGATTTTCTCCCGTGTGTATACTCTCATGTTGAGCAAGTGTGGATTTGCGTCTGAAGACTTTCCCACAATCACTGCATTTATAAGGCCTTGCTCCATTGTGTACTCTCTGGTGTACAATTAAATTGGAGTGATGGCTAAAGTTTTTCCCACATTCACACTTGTAAGGCATTTCTCCAGTTTGAATCCGCTTGTGTTGAGTAAGGTTGTCTTTTCAACAGCTTTAGCACTCATAAGGCTTTTCTCCAGTATGGACCCTCCGGTGTTGGACAAGTGTAGCTTTTCGGCTGAAGGCTTTCCCACATTCGCTGCACTCATAAGGCTTTTCTCCACTGTGGATTTTCTGGTGCTGGGCAAGTGTATCTGCAGCTAAAAGCTTTCCCACATTCACTACATTTGTAACGCATTTGCCCAACATGAGAGGCCTCCCTACTCTAAGTGCTCCTGGCTGTCTTCCTCTTCCTATGGGTGACCTTTTGCTGCTGATCACTCAAACTACTCTGGAAGTTTTTCTGCTCCACCTTGCATGTAAAGGGTTTCTCTAACAAGTGAGGTTCTTCATATAAACTATCCAGTTCTTTACCAGTGAGGCTTTGCCTTCATCTCTTTGTGAAGGTTTCTCTACAATGTAATGCTTCAGATGCGAGTGAAGATTTTTACTGAACTAGAATTGTCTCCCACGGGCTTCACATGTGTAAGTTTTAGGCCTATGGAATGTTCCCTGGTGTTCATTCAGGTGCAAAATATCTTTCAAGATTGGGCCACATATGTCACAAGAGTGAGCCACCTGGGTGGACAAACCTGCCTTAGAAGTAGTAAAAGGTGACAATGCTACAGAAACGCTCTCCTCACCAGGTGCCTCTTCATCCTTCACCGCATACCAACAACCAGGGCCTGCCTGAGCCCTCCTGCTGTGGTTAGAGTCACGCCCTCTCAGTCAGGCAACCAGGGTTCTCTCCCTTACAGCAGTTCAGCAACCACAAAGGATCCTGCTCTACGCAGACTGGTGCTCGCGATTCGCAGTCGTACGCCTGGGTTCCTGCGGGTCCCTTGCTGTCACACAGGGGTCTGGAACGCCAACCTCCCGCCCGCGAACCTGTTCCAGAAGCCAGACCTGGACTGCGCTCCTTCGGGGCGGGGGATTCGGGGCGAGGACCGCGGGGAGCGAAGGGACGAGAAGATCGCACCCACCTGCACCAGGCCCATCTCCGCCGCCGCCGCCACAAACTATATTTTTAATTTGATGCTATATTTATTAAGATATATATTTTCAGAGACTTTTGAACATGTGCTTTTGACAAAGTTGAACTGTTTTCACTCAACTTGCAGATTAACATATTATTTTTTCATATCTTGACAAGATACCTGCGTATATTCCAACATGAGCATAATTATACCAAGTGCATAATTTTGTCTATTCGACTTTCATATTGGAGCCAGTATTCCTGTTTACATAAAATTTTGTTTTCTTACTATCATTTTACTTTACATGTTTATACTGGAATGACTTAATTTCATGCTCATTTTTCCACACATGTGCCAAAATTAAACCATACTGCTGTGAGTTTCTGATTGCCACAGACCAGCAGAACCGTAACTTTTTCCCAAAAGGATGTCATGAATTATAGTAATTTTGCCAAAAAGTATAAATGATGGTATGATTAGTCGTTAACAACACTCTTGAAGAAATTTTTGTCATCTATGGAGTTGTTTTGTGGGAAACGGTTGCTACTGATTCTAACAAGGCAAATGCTTTTGCTCCCTTCCCTGATGCGGTCATGCCATTCTATCTCTTGTAATCGCTATTGTTTTTACCTCATAAACTGAAACAATGGCACGAAGGAGAACTAATTTATGAGAGGTATCAGTCAGTTCAGTAAAAAGTGAAATTTACTAATTTATAATTCAGATTGTGTTGTTTTACCAATTCTAGAGATAAATTTATGATGCCATTTTTCTTTATTCATAAGAATTAATGTTTGTGACAATTGTCTTCAAACACATATACTTGACCAGTGTATGTGCATGGGTCCCAGCTGATCTCTTTTGACCCATAATTTTTACTATCTTTTTAACATTTAAATATTTTGTAAAATATTTAAATTCACAAATACAAAAGCTGCTCAATTTCTGATGGGGTTACATTGTTATAAACCCATAGTAACATGAAAACAAATAAGCAATGCATTAAATACCCATAATGCAGTGAACCTTATAGATTACTGTAGCCTTATTTGTGCATAGACACATAAATTACCAGTTGTGTAATATCTAAAATTACATCTATTTTATATCTAAAATTTCTGATATAATTCATGGTGGAGCATAATGCACTGCAGACCACAATGTCAATTTTTACACCCTACAACATGTGTCTAACTTCCCTGAAGCACACGTCTGCTTCTTACCATCACCAGGAAGATACACAACACAGTGTGTATTGCTATTCCGGCTAGTGATGGAATATTGAAAGTACAACACATTTTATCCTGAGCACATTTACTTTTTCATTATTTTACCATGAAAAAATTCTTGCTGGCCCTGGTGATATGTTTGTTATCCCAGCAGCTCAGGAGGCAGAGATGGGGGGAAAACAGAATTGAGGCCAGCCTATTCAACTTCATAAGACCGTGTCTCAAAACATATGTGAAAATTCTGTGGAGGTAGCACAGTGCTTTAGTACTCCCAGATTTATTCTCCAGTATCAAAATTATTTTAATACAAACCATTAAACATCTGTTTATCCTTTTCTCACTTAATGTATGTAGGTCTAAGCCAAATGCAAAAGTGCATTTCTTTAGTCCCAATATCTGGAGAGATTGAGACAGGATGATCGGTGGCTTTGAAGCCAGTGTGGGGGGTGGGGCAACTTCACTAGATGCCTTCGCAAACTATAGAACAGTTCTCTTTGTATCTGCATTCTGAGTTTAAGGAAAGAAACAAGTTTAGATTAACATAAAACTAGGATGGGATCAAAATATCACTATTGCAAATCATGATTCTGTTGCTCAGGAAATATTCTTTCATGGCAATATTTGCACAGCAGTCATATATATGCCTATATCATAGGCTAAAACAAATCAGGCATTCCATAGAGAGACATGAATATAGAGACATGAAAAAATTATTTTTCTCAATGCTGTTGGTGGTATTTTTGGTAGAGAATAAGGTGGGTGATACCAACAAACTAGATTATATGAAACTAAAAAGTTGTACAGACATGGTAACAGCAGAGTGAAGAAATAACTTACAAAATGGGAACAATTTTGCCAAGTATTCCTCAGAGGCCTAATAGCTAGAAGAAAACAAGCAAGTGAAATGAATATACACATCTCAAAAGTACAACTTGTCAATAAATGACAGAAAAAATATCTAACATTTTTGGCCAGTAGAGAAATGGAAATTGGAACAGTATCATATTCCAGCAAGAACAAAATATCACCAAGAACTCAAAAAAATCTTCATGAGGATGCAGGGGGAAAAGAACCATTCAACATCATTGGTAGGGATGTAAACTATTTCAGCAACCTCAGCAGTCAGTGTAGGAAATATTCAAAAAACTCAAAGTAGTAAAGATTTCGTATTTCAGTGATCCACACATCTGTTTACAGCAGCATACTCACTTTTTCTGTCGTGCAGCAGTAATGAGTCCTGTTCTGCCAGTCACCAGATTCCAACGATAAACAAGTACTCTTCAGTGTGCCCTATAGAATGAGTTCTATGTGATAATTTATATTTTATTAATAAACAGCTCTATGTTAGATTATTTTTTCTTATTACAGGTCAATATAAGCATGATAGGCATGTTAATGTAGCAAGGGTGTAGCTATAATGTTCATTAGATTGGGTATATTAAATGCATATTCAATATTTTGGGTTGATCACATATTTCCATTTTGTACTCTAAGGAACATCTCTAACCACTTCAACTTTGTCAAGGTTGTGATGCACATAATATCAACCTCATCACATTCTACTGTGTTCAATGCTGTGTTAGTGTACTGCAGCAAAATATATGCATGCACATGTATATAAGAGTTTTTTAAATAATTTTCTCATAAAGGATTTGTTAGATTTCCTTGTATAATCAGAAGCTGGATACTCCTACAATGTGCACCTAAGGGTTTAAATGTGGAAAACCACTGACTGCTCAAATGAAGATAGAAGCTTAAGAACAACAATCAATAATGCAAACCACAGCCCCAGAAGGAAGGCTTTGAAGCTCCATAAGGAATCACTAGTAAATGTCTGTGTTCAAAGGCTGAATACTCTGGAGTCTGATCTTCTTGA